>CAUYLG010033750.1:0-70521 GCA_963573385.1 Cacajao melanocephalus
GGGTTCAGCTGTGCTTACTGTGAAACTCTCAGTCCTCAGCGCTTCCAATTGCTGTTCTCCCTGTGGGGATGGGACCAGCTGAGCCTGACTCAAAGGGCACCCCATCCGTATACTCCACACCGAGAAGCTCTCCGCCGGGGCACCGGCAAAATAGCCGGGCCAGCCAAAAGAGTCGCGCTGGCGACCCGTGTGGCTCCTCCGCCGGGAATCTCCCAGTCTGTGGGCAACAAAAATTCGTCTGAAAGTGCGGCGTCCACTCACTCTCTGTGCTTTCACTGGGAGCTACAATCCTGAGCTGTTGTTAATCGGCCATCTTGGATCTCTCCCTCCACCCCCGCCCCTTTTTTTTTTTTAAAAAATTGTAAAGCTTTTTATTTTTTTTTTTTGGGTAATATTACAGCTAGTTTGGTATGTTTATTCTGTAAACACAGACTAGTATAAAACAGTTCTTTGTGGTAGGGGAAGCCTTAGTGAGTCAGTAAATACCCTTCCTGTTGGTGCTTTGTGTCCTACTCCAGGCACTTTGCAATGATGGTGGTAGTGGGGCCACTGGAGTAACAGTGGAAAGTAGGCACCACCCAGGGAAATCGGCTGGTGAATCCAGACAGCTGAATTCACTCACCTGATCACTTAGAATATCTTAGTTCTAGATAGATACCTTGATTTCCTTGTTTTCACTCTTTTCCTGTCAGTTCATCCTGCATAGTATAGCCATATTGGTTTTACCTTTTCTTTTGTCTAATTAAAAGCAAGCAGTGTTCTATTACAGAATGAAATTGAGTCCTCGGCTTGACACTCAGTACCTTTTCACATCTATTAGCCTGCCACACTAGTCCCCTGAGCTTGCCTTATACATTCTTGTCACAATACCTTTTGCTCATGCCAATCTGTTTTCTCTGCCTGTTTGAATCCCACCCAGTTCATGTTGGTTCTTACTGATTTATTGATTATATGATAGTTACAAAACCAGGCACTGTTCTTAATCACTGAGGTTGTAGCAGTGAGAAAAAAAAAAGTAGGCCCAGGAAACTCAACATTTTATTATGGAGGTAGGAGGGCTAGGGAGACAAATACCTGTATATCAGGTGCTGTGTGATGTAAGGAAAAATGGAGCAGAATTGGGGAGGTGGAGAGTCATAGAAGGAGAAGTCATTGCTTGCCACATAGTAAAGATTCAGTAAATGGTAAAATATTTCATTCATCTTTAGTTTTTGAAAAAAGACCCCTTTCCCTTATATAGCTTTTATTCTCAGTAAGCATTATTATGATAGCATAATAGCAAGAAGATAACTTTTGCTCTTCAGTGTAAATTCTGTCAGGAATCAAGAAGGAGTGTTTTGTTTTGATTTTTTTACTGTGGTAAAATATATGTAACACAGAATTTACCATTTTAACCTTTTTAAAGTATACAATTTGTGGCATTAAATACATTCATAATGTGCAATCATCATCACTATTTCCAGAACTTTTTCATTATTCTAAACAGAAACTTAGTACCCATTAAACAATAACTTCCTGTTTGTAACCCCCTCCACAGCTCTAGTAACCTCTATTAACTTTGTTTCTATGAATTTACCTGTTCTATCTAAGTGGTATCCTGTATCATTTTTCCTTTTATATCAATTTTTGCACTTTGCATAATGTTTTCAGAGTTCATTCATGTTATAGAGTGTATCAGAATTCCATTTTTGTACTGCTGAATAATATTCCATTTCATGTATGTATTTTCTTTTGCTTCTCCATTCAGCTGTTGGGTATTTGAGTTGTTTGTACCTTTTGGCTATTCTGAACAATGCTGCTGTGAACGTGGGTATATAAATATCTATTTGAGTCCCTATTTTCAATTATTTTGGGTATATATCTAGAAATGGAAGTACTGGATCATATATTCTGTACATTTTGAGAAGGCAGTATACTATTTTCCATAGTGGTGGCTGGACTATTTTGCATGCCTACCAGTAATGCATGAGGGTTTCATTTCCTCCGCATCCTTGCCAATGCTTATTTTCTGTCTTTTTGAAAGTAGTCCTACTAATGGGTATAAAACTGTATTGCATTATGGTTTTGATTTACATGTTCCTAATGATTAATGATAGTGAGCATGTTTTCATGTGCTTATTTGCCATTTGTCTGCAAAATAGAAGTTTTTGATTGTAGAATTTTGCTGGATGCCACCCTTAAGCATTTTCTTGGAAACTTTCCGGATGACTCAGTGTGTCCTTGTCTTTTAAGGTATTTAATGTTAATGCACCTCTGCCTCCACGAAAAGAACAAGAAATAAAAGAATCCCCTTATTCACCTGGCTACAATCAAAGTTTTACCACAGCAAGTACACAAACACCACCCCAGTGCCAACTGCCAGCTATACATGTAGAACAAACTGTCCTTTCTCAAGAGACTGGTAAGATCTTTGCATATGATATTTGGAAGACTTAGATGGATAGCCAGTTTAGATGGAAAGCAAGTTCAGCAAGTCTGTAGTGACACTTTAGAAGTATTTTCCTGACAAATAAGCATTATTTCTTCACATGTTCCTCCAATGTTGAGAAAAACCTAATGCCTTTTCCTGTGTTAAGTTTACCTATTAATTTTAATTTTTGTAGAGATGGAACTGAGATGGCTGATTTAACCTTGAAGTAGGTTTGTATTTTTAAATCTATTTGCTTTGATTACTGCAGACAGTGATTGAGGTAAATTGGCACTATCTCGCTGCTTATATGAAGGTTTTGAAACCATTCTGTTAACCCTTTTAGCATAGATGGTTATATGTCCTTTTTTATCTTATAAAAAAAGATTGAAGACTGAAGATATAACTTTGTATGCTCATTGTATCACTTGCTTAGAAATGGGAGGCTATTTTGATCTTTCATGCTGTTCTAAATCATGAAAGAATAGGTAACTTTGTACTTTGTCTTAATTTAAGAAGCACTTGTAGATTTTTCAGATTGGTATTTCAGATTCCTATTGAATTTTTTAACTGAAGGTGGAGCAAATGAATTGAGCATTCTGAATACTTGGCTAATCAAGTAATGAAGAGGTAGTAATATAACTCCTGGGACCTAGGCACAAATGACCTGGTTCTGTTCTCCCCAGTACTGTTGAAAGACAGGGCAGGTGATGTACGCAAATGTGCCTTCTCAGATATGGTACTAATCAGAATCAGTTTTCTTTTACTCCCTCATTTGGGATAGTTAGCCTGCTTTTCAAAAATTGTTGTAAAATAGACATAACATAAAAATTACCATTTTAATCATTTTTAACTGTATAGTTCTGTGGCATTAAGTACGTCCAGATTGTTGTGTAATTATTACCACTGTCCACCTCCAGAACTTTTTCATCTTCCCCGAACTGAAACTTTGTAATCATTTAATACTAACTCCTCCTCCTCCTCCTCCTCTCCCCCCAGCCCCTGGCAACCACCATTCTACTTTCTGATTCTGAAAATGACTGCTCTAGGTACCTCATACAAGTGGTATACAATATTTGTGCTTTTGAAACTGGCTTATTTTACTTGGCATGTCTTAAGGGTTCATTCATGTTATAGCATGAGTAAAAATTTTCTTCCTTTTTTAGGCTGAATAATCCATTATGTATACAAATTATGTATTTGAGTTATGTAGATGAATTATATATATGAATGTATATCCTATTTACTTTTAAAGGGAGCAAATTATATTAATGATTTTGATTTATATTGGCTTTTAAGTATAAAGACTATTACCATTTAACTCTTAGACTCTAAAACCATTTTTCTTAAGCAGCAAATTATCATCCTGATGGAACTATTCAAGTAAGCAATGGTAGCCTTGCCTTTTACCCAGCACAGACGAATGTATTTCCCAGACCTACTCAGCCATTTGTCAATAGCCGGGGATCTGTTAGAGGATGTACTCGTGGTGGGAGATTAATAACCAATTCCTATCGGTCCCCTGGTGGTTATAAAGGTATGCCCTGAATAAAATTTAATTCTACTGAATTATTTTGTCTGTATATTTACTTGACTCGGACCATATTTACCTAACCTTGCTCCCTTTTGTCATTTACAATGTAGTAGAGAATTTTCTGTTTGTGAATAATAGAGTGTTTTTAATACATGTATTCTCTAACAGAGGAACTAACTTTCTGAATGAAAAGCAGATTGAAATTGTGACTTACTGAAGTGGAAAGTTTCACCATCTTGTCTTACAAAGGATGAATTTTCATATTTTAATAATATTTTTCTTTTGTAAGTCAACAAAAGTTAAGTCAAACTCTAAAAGTATGTCATATATACAAAATGCCCATTTTCTAGTTATTTGTTAGATTATGTCACAAAGAATATAGAATTTGAGACTATAATAGTGATATTTTCTTAAATTTTTGTTATGGTTCCAAGTATCCTAGTCACTACTTACTATTAACAAATATACTCTAGACAGGCTGAGTGCAGTGGCTCACGCCTGTCATCCCATTACTTTGGGATGCCAAGGTAGGAAGATCATTGAGGCTAGGAGTTTGAGACCAACCTGGGCAACATAGTGAGACCCTCTCTTTACAAAGAATTTAAAAAATTAGCTGGGCATTGTGATATGCACCTGTAGTCCCAGCTACCTGGGAGGCTAAACTGGAAAGAATGCTTGAGTCCAAGAATTTGAGGTTACAGTGAGCTGTGATCTCACTGCTATGTTCCAGCCTGAGTGACAGGGCGGGACACTGCATATAAAAAAACCAAACAAACAACAAAAAAACAACTCTAGACAGAGGTCTTAAGTAGCTAACTGCCCTACCACCACCCTTTCCCAACCGCAACCTGCATTCTAGCAGTGGTAAATGTCTAAACCTGGCTTCTTTGAAGACAGCAGTATTTTATAAATGTATGTTTTACTGTGGAAGCAATATTAGTAGAGTTTGCTTAAAGAAGGCATAAGTCTAATGATGGCATTATATAATCAATTTAACTTTTAAGGCATATAGAATTAGACTGTTCAAAAGTTTAATATGGCCAGGCGTGGTAGCTCATGCCTGTAATATCAGAACTTTGGGAGGCTGAAGTGGGTGGACACAAGGTCAAGAAATTGAGACCATCCTGGCCAACATGGTGAAACCCTGTCTCTACTAAAAATACAAAAATGGGCTGAGTGTGGTGGTGTGCACCTCTAATCCCAGCTACTCGGGAGACTGAGGCAGGAGAATCACTTGGACCCGGGAGATGGAGGTTGCAGTGAGCTGAGATTGTGCCACTGCACTTCAGCCTGGGCAACACAGTGAGACTCCAGCTAAAAAACAAAACCAAAAAACCAAAAAAAGTTTAATATGATTTTGTCTATAATCTTATCTAAGTTTGTTTATTTATTAGGTTTTGATACTTACAGAGGACTCCCTTCAATTTCCAATGGAAATTATAGCCAGCTGCAGTTCCAAGCTAGAGAGTATTCTGGATCACCTTATTCCCAAAGGGTAAGTAAGAATAGTTGTCACAGTTGAATTAGTGGTACAGATTTTGATGTTAAGGTGGTGATTCAAGTATATGGCAGAGTCATAATTTGTTTTCTAAAAGTACAGTCTTAGTTTTAGAACTACTCATAAGTCTTATGGAGAGTTGAGTTGGAAGCTTTTTCCAATTACCCAAGAAAGAAAAATAACTGCTTGATATATGAAACTTAGAAGGTGTTAAGAACATTATGAATCATGTTGTTTGCATGAATTCATTATTTTATAGGAGAAACTGGGGTTCAGAGGTTAAGGTCACTCATCAAGGAAATTGTAAACGAAGATTAGAATGTGACTTTCTTACTCTAGAGCCCATGATTTTAACGTTACTATATTGCCTTCAGCTTAATTTGCCTAAAAAGCAAATATAGCAAAGCCCTTTTTCATAAGGTTTTGTTGTTGTTGTTGTTTATTCTTACTTGAAGAACCCAGCATATTTTCTTTACTAAGTATGATAAAAGACTCATAAGAGTATGTTAGAAATTCCACTTTAACAAACCTTGGGAATTTATGGATTAGAATCTATACTACATCAGCATTTTTAGTTTTGAAGTTTTACAAGCCTTTGAGTATGTATATGGTACCATACTGAATTCTGTTGGCAATATGTAAAAATACCTAAGCTTGAAGAGCTTACAGTTACATGAGGTAGGATGGATATCTATACAGAGGCAGTACTGAAAAGGGTGAAGGCCGGGCGCAGTGGCTCACACCTGTAATCTTAGCACTTTGGTAGGCCGTGGCGGGTGGATCACTTGAGGTCAGGAGTTCGAGACCAGCCTGACCAATATGATGAAACTCCATCTCTACTAAAAATACAAAATTAGCCAGACGTGCTGGCACATGCCTATAATCTCAATTACTCAGGAGACTGAGGCAGAAGAATTGCTTGAACCTGGGAGGCGGAGGTTGCAGTGAGCCGAGATTGTGCCATTGCACTTCAGCCCGGGCAAGAAGAGCAAAACTCCATCTCAAAAAAAGAAAGAAAGAAAAAAAAAAAGTGTGGAAAAACACCTTGGATCTAAATGCCTTGGGTTTGACCCCTCATTTATCATCTCTCTTGCCATGTGACTTTGGATATGTTAGTGAAACTTTTTGAGCTCTAGTTCCTCATCTGTTTTTCATCTAATGCTGAGGGGTAGTGAGGTTTTCTCCATGAGATATTCTGAGAATTAAATGAACTAAAGCACTTAAGTGCTTAGCACTACAGAGCCAGCTGTGTATATCAGCCATGCAAATATTAGATGTTATTACGTGATCCTCAGGGAATGTATGTGAGGGGAGGATGTCGATTAATATAGACTTAAGTAAAAGAACTGTCTCTTCTTAATACCACTATTATAGTATTTTTGTGTGCTCTTTTACATTTCTTCCTGAGGAACAAGAAATTGATAATGCTGGTTGCTATTGCAAAGCAGGGACTGGGAGTGTGGAGTAAGAGGCTTTATTATTTTTATTGTGTACCTTCTTGTCCTGCTTCAATTTTTTATTGCATATAATAATTGTACCACTAATTATTCTTTTCATGGATTGTATGGAGGTTGGCTTCCTTCATACTTGGGGAGTTTTTTGAAGTACTGCCCCTGGAACATTTTTTTCTTAATATATTGGATTATATTTCTAGGCAATAATTATATTTATACAATATAATTTTTTATGAATTCCTAAAAAAAAAAATTCCCAAACTCCAACGTAGTTGATATTAGTCTTCCCAGTTTGGTGTATACATAGAACAAGGTTGAAAAAAATCTGTGTTCTTGCTTTATGATGTCCTTTTATATTGAGATGAGGGACAGAGGACCATACCACATTTAAAAATGTCTCTCATTACCTAGCATTCTATCTTTTACATACTATTCCCCAAGTGCTTTATTGTTTTTGGGGCATTAACATATCTAATTGATCAGGTTAATTAACAAATGAAGCAAGTAATGCCACTGTTGCCCCTGCCTTTTTTTTCTTGGTGTTTGGAAACATCTGACTTCTTTGGTTGCTAGGGAAGGCCAGATAAAGAACTAAGGGGACTTTAATCTTACAGATTGCCAACCAGTAGTCCTGTCCTGTGTAATAACCAATTACAGTCCTGCATTTTTAATGCCAAGGTAAATATTATATGTTTACTTTAGGATAATTTCCAGCAGTGCTATAAGCGAGGAGGGACATCTGGTGGTCCACGAGCAAATTCAAGAGGTAAGGGTAATTAGCTGAACAGTTTATTTACCCAAAACATGTCTCTAGTTCTTTCTTCATCCTCTGCCAAGTTCTTCCCAAAGCACGTTGCTTTTCAGTATTTATCTTGTTGAGCTTTTCAATTTGATTGAATGTAGCACTAAAGTACTAAGGGAGATATTAGACTGCTAAAAAGGCTATGGAAACCATTGCAAATTGAATTAAAAGGGCGGGTGTTTTTAAAAAATCTGCTTGACACCAGAGCATATTTAACCTTACATATTCACTATGCTGATTTCAAACAGTTCATGTGATGGTTTGGGATGGTGGTTTTTGTAATAATGGGTACTTCTACTTACTCTAGTGTCACTACATTAATAGTCAAATAAGCAGTAATTAAGACACAGTGACTTGAAAAAAAAGCAGCATACTTATAAGACTTTTTAAAATTTTGGTATAATGGAGAAAAAAAGGTCACTGAAGATTAACTTCTTACAGGAAAGCATTCTTTTCCTTTTGAAAAAAAAAAAGAATATTCAATTTGCCTTTGCCTTAGTCTGAGCAGTGTTTTTGTATGGCACTTAAAACATTAAAAGTGTATGATGTCACATTGACTTGGGAATTAAAAGAAAAAACAAGCATTCATCATGGGGCTTAGTTCCCTAGTGGCTAGTAGTTCTAAAAATTGGTTTATGTAGTCTCCCGTTTTCTTGAGACCTTCTACATTAGTTGCTTTGTAGAATGATCACTAAGAAATTAAGAATTATGGGAGAAAGATTAAGTAAAAAGTGTTCAGACCTGAGTTTTAGACTTTGGTAGGTTATCTAGCCCTTTGGGGGGCACATTTTCTTAATTTTAGAAAAGGATCAATTAGGCAAGATTATCTTGGACCTTTCTGGCTTTAGAAGAGTATTATAAAAACCTATTGCCAGAAAAATCTAGAGAAGTATGATCTAGCTATATATTGCTTTTGTTTTGGAATTTACTATAAAATGTATCTTTGTCTATTTCAGTAGCCGACTAATGTTAAATATTGTGTTCAAAGCTAACTGCTTCATTATGAGAAACTCACTGTTGCTAATAAAACAGCAGGGTGGAGTGATTCTTCTCAGGTGAGCAGCCCAGAAAGAGACAACGAAACCTTTAACAGTGGTGACTCTGGACAAGGAGACTCCCGTAGCATGACCCCTGTGGATGTGCCAGTGTCAAATCCAGCAGCCACCATACTGCCAGTACATGTCTACCCCCTGCCTCAGCAGATGCGAGTTGCCTTCTCAGCAGCCAGAACCTCTAATCTGGCCCCTGGAACTTTAGACCAACCTATTGTGTTTGATCTTCTTCTGAACAACTTAGGAGAAACTTTTGATCTTCAGCTTGGTAGATTTAATTGCCCGGTGAATGGCACTTATGTTTTCATTTTTCACATGCTAAAGCTGGCAGTGAATGTGCCACTGTATGTCAACCTCATGAAGAATGAAGAGGTCTTGGTATCAGCCTATGCCAATGATGGTGCTCCAGACCATGAAACTGCTAGCAATCATGCAATTCTTCAGCTCTTCCAGGGAGACCAGATATGGTTACGTCTGCACAGGGGAGCAATTTATGGAAGTAGCTGGAAATATTCTACGTTTTCTGGCTATCTTCTTTATCAAGATTGAGAGTCAGTACAGTATTGACAATAAAAGGATGGTGTTCTAATTAGTGGGATTGAAGGAAAAGTAGTCCTTGTTCTCATGACTGTTTGGTTTAGGAAAATGTTTTCATTCCTAGAGGAAGGAGGAGGTCCTTACTTTTTTGTTTTCCTTCCTAAGGTGAAAAATCAAGCTGAATGACAATTAGCACTAATCTGGCACTTTACAAATTGTGACGTAGCCTCGCTAGTCAAGCTGTGAATGTATATTGTTTGCACTTAATCCTTAACTGTATTAACGTTCAGCTTACTAAACTGACTGCCTCAAGTCCAGGCAAGTTACAATGCCTTGTTGTGCCTCAATAAAAAAGTTACATGCGCCTTCAGTATTCCTATTTGATTAAACATTTAGTTGAGAGGTAAAATGTCTACTTTTTAATATTCATCACTGATAACTTGAATGATTATTACTTCGTGGGTTCATGCTGTTATTTTAAAATAAGACATATATAACAGTTTCTTCTAGGGTTACTTTTCTCTATTATTATACATGCCATTCATTAAAACATTTGATCTGTTTTCCATGGGCCAAATCATGCATTCTTCTTGAAGGTATTCTACTATTTTGCAGTAGGGCATGGGCTTCCTTTAGTTAGCTATCTTTGGGTTGCTACTACACATGTAGTACTATGCAATAGGAGATACACAGGTAATACTACTGGCCCATCCATCAATAAAACTTATACTTTCTAGTATAAGAATTCAGAATCTAGTGGATTCTCAATTTAATTTGAGTAGGCAAAATGCTAAGACATTAAAAAGCATAGGCTCTATGGTCAGGCAATGTGTGTTTTAGAGTCCTGATTCTGCCACTTAGTAGCTGATCTTAGAGAAGTTATGTTGCCTCTAAGCACTTGTGCTCTTACTCCCACTGTCTCTCTCTCTCTCTCTCTCTCTCTCTGTCTCTCTCTCTCTCTGTCTCTCTGTCTCTCTCTCTTAAATACTGTTTCACAAATGTAAAATGTGAACGATGATGAATTACCATCAGGACAATTGTGAAATTTAAGTAAGAATATATCTAAAAGACTTAACACAGTGCCTGGTACCTATGCATTTAAGAAATGCAGTAAAGTTTAGTGTTCATTTTAGACTTATAATACTTTCTCACACTTAAAGCTTGTGTGTCTTCTTCAGTAATAACTTTCTCAGTTAAAGAATGATTTTTAAAAGTGAGCATTTTGGCTGCATTTTCAGGACTATGTTAAGGGTTGGAGAAGGGTGTTGTTACACATCAACTAAGGCAAGTAATCTGAGGCAGAAAATAATTGTTTTGATCCTCCTCTCTGAAATGTTGAGTAATCTCAGGAAAATAGTATATGAGCATTACATTTATTACAGTTAATATTTTTGAGCTAGTTGTGGGTTCAGCAATTACACCCTGAAGCCATGGTTAGTTCTCCATGGTGTTAAATGCTAGTATAGTGTTCTCGGGGTCGAGGATGTGAATGTGATTTAGTACCTCAAAGAACTTTTTCAACTTCGGTAGGAACTTTGTAGGGTAGGGATATTAGTATTCTAGGCCGAGCTCACGCCTGTAACCCCAGCACTTAAGGAGGCTGAAGTAGGTGGATTATGAGGTCAGGAGATTGAGACCATCTTGGCCAACCTGGTGAAACCCTGTGTCTACTAAAATATGAAAAAAAAAAAAAAATAGCCCGGCGTGGTTGGTGCATGCCTGTAGTCCCAGCTACTCAGGAGGCTGAGGCAGGGGAATCGCTTGAACCCAGGAGGTGGAGATTGCAGTGAGCTGAGATTGCGCCATTGCACTCCAGCCTGGCAACAGAGCAAGACTCCATCTCAAAAAAAAAAAAAATAGTATTCTAGTTAAAAAAAATTAGATCATGCCTTTTATGTCCACAACACAACTAAAAAGCATATAGAAAAGTGATAATATGATTAAATGATGGTGGAGAAAACTTGATGTTTAAGAACTGTTGGTGATCAAGTTCAACGGGGCCTTTGTCTAGCTATGATTTTCCTACTGCATTAAGGTCTTCAGCATAGTCTTTTTCTTACATAATGTTTATTTAAAATATTGTGGGCAACTCTATTTTTTTAAGATAAGTGTCCAACATTGAGAGATTCATTCATTAGGGTATCCCCTTACGATTAGAGTCATATTTTAGGAGAACATTTGAAATGTTTGTTAAGTATAAATGAACTAGACATTTTTTTGATTTATAAGAATGAATGGGCAATATCATTCTGAAGCAGTATAACTTTGAAGCTCATTTTGGAAGCTATTAGTAAAAGCTCAGATATCTTTACGGAAAGATGTGCACATACACAGAATTTACATACATTCGAAAGAGAGTGGGGATCCAGAGATATCTAAGTCCATTTAGGGACCTTGTGGAAAGAACTTACATTTTGCTGGCAAGAACTTACTGTAGATATGGCTGACATGGAGAGACATTCCATGTAATTACCTGAATATACAAGTACTTAGTTGTCTTACTAAAAGCAGAGATAGGGGAGGTAAAGTAAGTTTCTGTTGACTAGATTCTTCTCGGAGTTTTTTCTCACTTTAACTCTTTTATTAAATGATATCCCCTCCCTACATCCAAAGTTGTGAGCCACTGACTCTCCTCTAAAATGATTTGAGTAAATGCAGGCATTTAAAGCAGGATGTTTTTTGAGAGGTTTGCTCACTTGTTTCCTGTACTAGTAATCTGTCAGCCATCCCATTTTTTTGTTTAATGTTCTCAATTCCATAATAGCTTTGTTTTTACAATCCTATGACATTACATACTGTTTTTATACTCTTAATCTTTCCTGTTTGTGCAGTTAAACTCTTTAGCTTTAATGATCAATGTTCTATTGTGAGCTTTACAATAACTAGGATGTTATTTTATATATTTTAAAGGTGAAATAATTGTTAGCATATACAATGTTTTTCCATATTGCTAGATATATAGGGGCTTATGCCTGTAATCACAGCACTTTGGGAGGCCGAACTGGGTGGATCACTTGAGCACAGGAGTTAGAAACCAGCCTGGGCAATAGGATGAAGCCCTGTCTCTACAAAAAAATTTTAAAAATTAGCTGGGTGTGGTGATGTGCCCCTGTAGTCCCAGCTACTCAGGAGGCTGAGGTGGGAGAATCACCTGAGTCTGGGTGTTGAGGCTGCAGTGAGCTGTGATTGTGCCACTGTACTCCAGCCTGGGTTGCAGAATGAGACTGTCTCAAAGGAGAAAAAAAAAAAAGGGTTTTCTGTATGACTTATACTCTTCTTCTCTGGCAAATACTATAGTTTTGATGAAAAATTTAACTCTAGTTTCTCTACTTGCTACTCTATATCAGGGGTGTTCTTATTGACCACTTTTGTGATTAGGCCACAGTAGCTTTGTTCTCATTTTTCTGCTTTTGGGCAAGTGTTAACAGCTTACAGGCACAACTCATTTGCTACCAGTGCAAGATATTGAATGCTAGATTATAAAATATTGTTCTTCATTATTAATACCAAGAGGAATTAGCCTGACTAATTCTGTTTCTCAAGCATTATTCCTTTATTCATTTTATTTCAAAGACCTCAAACTTTGCTAATGATTAGTCTTTCAGATATTTGGGTTATCTGATTTGTATCTGACTCTGGGAATACAAAGATGAATGACATTCAAATATTCAGACACTTCAGCTATATCAGTTTCATCCACTGAGAGCAAGTCTCTTCTTTAATCATTCATTTGATTTTTATCCGTTTTTTCCTCTCTCTCTGGAAGTGTTACTGTTCAAAAACTAGATTTTTGGATCACTTCTTTAACTTTCTTTTCTCTTGTTTCTAATTTTTATTGGGAAATTTCCTTGAGTTTATCTTCCTACCTTTTTATGAAGTTTTAAATTTTCAGTAACATTCAGAATTTCTAAGTAGACCTGTTATCTGAATGTTCATTACATACGGTTGTCCCTCAGCATCCATGGAGGATTTTTTCCAGGACCGTTACAGATACTAAAATCTGCAAATGCACAAGTCCCTGATATAAATGGGAGCAGTGTTTGCCTGTAACCTACACACATCCTCCTGTATACTTTAGATCATCTCAATTATTTATGATACATAATGCTGTGTACATGCTATGTAAATAGTTGTTACACTGGATAGTTTAGGGAAAAATGACAAGAAAACATGGTCTGTACATGTTCAGTACAGAAGCAAGCATCCTTTTTTTCCCTGAATATTTTCGATCTGTGGGTGTGGGATCTGTGGCTATGGTGGGCCAACTGTGTATTCTGTTCTTATTTCATTATTGCATTGTTTTCTCATTAAGGATAGTTTTTTGAAAGTTTTCTTTTTGCCCTATGTAATCTATTTACTACACTTTTTCTGTTCTATTCACTTAACTGCATTGTTTTATTTGCTCAGAATCTTGTGATAATTGGCTATTTAAGAATGGTGCAACAACCCCACACCTATTGGGGATCATCCTGAAAGGGAGTCCAACCAAGTTGGAGACCCTAACTCTGGTGTGGACTGTGGAGTGAAAAGCAGGTCAAATTCAGGTTTCAAGACAGGCCAAGCTCAGTGCATTTTCCCTTCCACTGCCTCAGTTTAACTACATTCAGAAGATGGTCCAGGAAGAGTTGAGCAGAGTCGGCTCCAAAACATTAGGGTGCTTACAGTGAAACAATTCCAAGCCTTCATCTTGCTGTATGCCGAAACCATTTATGTTTATCTTCAGAGATGGGGATGAGTGGATGTGGGTGTATGGTGGAGCTCTGAGGGTCTCTGTCCAGAGCCCCATCTTAGGGGGATGCAGAGGATTTCCTGTCTTCCCACAGTTCCCTCTGGCTCTCACTTGGCATTCGTAGGTCACCCGCCATAGCAATGGTGCATCATTGGTCCCAAGGTGTAGGTGAAGGGGAGAACTGGCCATCCTATCCCAACCTCCTGGGGCCTTCATGCTTATTTTCTTGAAACACAAAGCCCTCGAGATTCATGTAAAGGTATGATGGAGAGAAAAAAAGTAATGTTTTCCAAAAAAGACAGTATGTTCTGTACTTTGTAAAGTGTTGATTAAAATGAAGGGGGAAAAAACAGTAAAAAAAAAATGGGTCACCAAAAAGATGATTGGAAGCTTGAATATCGAAGTAAGGCTTACTGATTTGGGCTTAATGGTAGCATCGTTTTTTGTCAGGGTAGGGAACACCAATGTAGGAGCATGGAAGAGCATTCTAAGTGAGACACAAAACCCGGAAGCCATAAGGATAAATACACAGAATTTATTCCCACAAGACTTCTGATTGGAGGAAAATATTAACGTTAAAACACAAAATGGCCACCTGCAGTGGGAGGAAATCAATAAATAAAAAAGGGCAATGGATGTAAAGAGGAAGTTAATACATGAAAACATCAGTAAGCATATGTAAGGTTTTAAGGCACATACTTTGGCAAGCATGTGGGGAAATGGGCATTCCTGCTGTAGTTTGAAATAAAATTAGTATATTTTTGGAGAGTAAATTGGTGATGACTATTAAGGTAAAACACACAAGCTTTTGACCCAGAAATTCTGCTGCTAGGAATTTGCCCTACAAATAATAGAATTTATAACATCTCATTCATGTGAAAAATCTTAAAATTATATATCTGATTGAACATTTTTCTTTTCTGGTAGAATATATAAGAAATTTGAAGGTGTTGGCTTTAAGGAAAGGGTCTGGGGCTTGTTGGGGGATGAAGACTTGCTTTTCATTCTGAACTCTACTGTAGAACTTAAAAGGTATATATCACTTTTTTTGTTAAAAATTTTAAAGTAAGAGATAAAATGGTAGATTGCTGTGATGTCTACCTTGCCGGTCATTCTTTGGATAGAGTATGAGAGTTTGTTTTAATCATCATTAAGTCTGGAATAATACTTTTTTTTAAAAGCCTAAGTACTTAAAAGCCTCAGTACTATCCACATTACACTAATTTTTGCATTTTACCTAATACTTTACAAAGTACTGCCATATATGTAACTTTTTTGTTGTTTGTTGAGATAGGGTCTCATTCTGTCCCCCCAGGCTGGAGTGCAGTGATGTGATCATGGCTCACTGTAGCCTCGACCTCCTGGGCTCAAGTGATCCTCCTGCCTCAGCCTCCCGTGTAGCTAGGATTATATGTGCACACCACCACACGCAGCTAATTTTTGGGAGGTTTTTTTGTTTGTGTTTGTTGTCGTCTTTTTGAGACAGAGTCTCACTCTGTCGCCCAGGCTGGAGTGCAGTGGTGTGATCTTGGCTCACTGCAACCTCTGCCTCATGGGTTCATGCAATTCTGCCTCAGCCTTCTGAGTAGCTGGGATTACAGGCGTGTGCCACCACACTCAGCTGAGTTTTTGTAGTTTTAGTAGCAATGGGATTTCACCATGTTGGCTGGGCTGGTCTCGAACTCCTGACCTCAAGTGATCCATCAGCTTTGGCTTCCCAAAGTGCTGGGGTTACAGATGTGAGCCACTGTGCCCCACTGTTTGGGGTTTTTTAGAGATGAGCTTTCACCATGTTGGCTAGGCTGGTCTTGAATTCCTGGGCTCAAGTGATCCACCAACTTCAGCCTCCCAAATTGCTGGGCTTATACATGTGAGCCACCAGGCCTGGCCCATATTTGTAAATTTACTTGATCCTGTAAACTTAACAGGCCCTGATAAGGTAGATATTGTTTTAGGGAATAAAAAAATGGAAACTCTTGGAGATTGACTTTCTAAGGCCATTAGCAGAAGTGCTGAACTAGAGTTAGCTCTCTCAAGTCCAAATACAGTGCAACATTCTCTGCAGTACTGTTTTCTACTTTAGCTGGTGCTGCAGCTGTTAACATACTTGCCACTGCTGTCTCAGTCATATGCTTTTGGTGCACTATGGCAAACTAACACTTTGTGAACTATACAAACCAGTTGCGGTTGTCTTAAGTCGTAGTTTATCAGAGGTCCTGAAGCTGAGGAAGGGGATGGCCTCTTTTCCAGTGTGAAAAATGGAAAGCCTGAGGAGATGAAGAAACAACATCTTGAAGACAAATTTATTTGAAAGTAATTATTTTTTTCTTTTGTTTTAGTTAATACTATTTGTACCTTGTATCCTTCCCCATCATCTCTGTCATTGTAGCCTCTGGAGAAGAAAGTTGCTGGCTTCTATTTAGAAACTTTGTAACATTGCTCTAACTCCTATTACTTTAGCTTATGTATCACTGACTTTTTTTGTTTTCTAAGAAATTCCTCTTAAAAATTCCTCTCTCTATATTATATATTATCTCTCTATTATATATATAAATTCCTCTATATAAATTTATATATATATATATGTATATATATGCTCTCACATATAAAGTTGACTCTTGAACAACATGGATTTGAACTGTGCAGGTCCACATACATGTAATTTCAACCAAACACCAATAGAAAATAAAATTTTTGCAGGATATGGAACCTAAATATAAAGGAGGGCTGACTTTTTGTACTTTGGGGTTCTGCAGGGCTGACTGGAGGACTTGAGTATACATGGATTTGGGTATACATGGATGTCCTGGAACCAATCCCTTGGGCATGTGAGGGGATGTACTTCAAGTGCTTATGATACAGAGCTCTGCCAGTATACAGTTTTTTGTTTGTTTTTTGAGACAAAGTCTCACTGTCACTCAGGCTGGAGTGCAGTGGCATGATTTCAGCTCACTGCAACCTCTGCCTTCTGGGTTAAGTGATTCTTCTGCCTCAGTCTTCTGAGTAGATGGGATTACAGGCATGCACCACCACTCCCGGCTAAGTTTGTGTATTTTTAGTAGAGACGGGGTTTTGCCATGTTGACTAGGCTGGTCTTGATCTCCTAACCTCAACTGATCCACCTGCCTCAGCCTCCCAAAGTGCTGGAATTACAGGTGTGAGCCACTGTGCCCGGCTGCTCAGTATAGACACCTTTGGAGCAGACGTTTTTAATGATAAAGTTTATAGTATTTAAGAGATGCATTATTAAACTTACAGATAGGATTTTTAAGTTGGTTTTTAACTCTCATTTTCTCTTTACTGCATGGATTAGATTCAAGTGTACTAACAGACCAACAGATGAGCTGCTGCTGGCTGACATAAGGGGAGGGCAGCTGTGTGATATTCCATTGAGATGACTAAAATGTTAAATCTCAAAAAAAGTTCACAGTGTCAGTGTTTGGAGTAAAAATGACTTTCTGTAATTTGAGCTGTAATCATGCCAGTTTCTCTGTATGCTATATTTCTAGGGTAATGCCATCCACTTCTATGATGTCAGCTGCCCTATGTGCACATATGACTTAACAGCTCTCTTAACTCCAGCCCTTTATTTCTTTCTCTTCCACCGGCCATAACTTCCTGCCTCCTCACCCAGCTCTTTGATGAGTTGTTCACTGGAAATCTCTAGCCATGTAAACTATAAACACTTCTAGTTCAACATGTCCAAAGGCTAACTCATCTTTCCTCCAAAATCTAGTTATGTTTTCCCTGGTTAGTGACTCCCATAGGTCATCAAAGTTTGTAACTTTAAAATCATTCTTGACTTACCTTAGTTACTTTGTATACCTAACCCATCGTGAATTACAGTTGATTCTTCCTATGAAATGGCTCATATATTTTGGCCTTCATGCCTACTGTGGATATCCTGTTTTAGACCCCTTCTCTTTCACATGCATTCACGTACTCATTCAACCAGTACCAATGGATCGTTTATTATGTGCCAGGCATAGTGTGAGATGATGTCTGATTCAGCAATTTTAAATAAGGCCTCTCAATAGACCTCAATGATGTATTTATTGCACATGTCCCATGGGCTTATCTAGTCCTCACAACAGCTTTTAGAAGCAGATGAGGAAACAGGCACAGAGAGGGGAGGCATATTGCAAAACATGATAATATAAGACAGTATCACTGGTTCAAATTCTACCTGAAACAAGCTGAGGGCATCAATAAATATAGAAATCCTCTCATTATGCAAAGTGAAAAAACCCGATTCAAACAATAAGTCATGTAAGTTGAACATAAATTATAGTTTAGGGCAAACCATTTTGAAATGCTTGCCAAGAAATCTGAGAGCAGAATCTGAAAGCTCATGGCTTTTGTGATCTTTCCTGTTTTCTTGGCCACCCCTAATTTGACAGCATTGTATTTTAGTAACTGGTCTTCAGTGAGTCGGTCCAAAGCATACAAAGCTTTCATGGGATCATCAGCTCTTTTTAAGGATGTACCTAGGTAAAATTTTTATTTTGATATAATTGTAGATTCACATCAAGTTGTAAGAAATGATACAGATAGATCCTATGTACCATTTTTCCAGTTTCCTTCAACAGTAACATCTTGTAAAACTAGTACAGCATCCCAACTGAGATCTGGACACTGACACAGTCAAGATACAGAACATTTCCATCAGAATTCCTCATATTGCCCTTTTATAGTCACGCCCACTTCCCCCTTGCCACCACCTCCACTTTAACCCTTAGCAACCATGGATCTCTTATATTCTTTTAAGAATGTTCTATAAATGGAGTTAGACAAGATGCAGCCTTTCAGATTGGCTTCTTTTACTCAGCATAATTCTCAGAAGATTCATCAAGGTTGTTGCATGTATCATTTTTGTTGCTCAGTAGTAGCCCATGGTATAGATGTACCATGTTTATTTAACCATTCACTCACTGAAGGATATCTGGATTGTTTTCAGATTTTGGTTATGATGAGTAAAGCTGCATATACACTCACAAGTTTTGATATGAGCACAAGTCTTCATTTGTCTAGGACAAATGCTCTGGAGTGCAATTTCTGGGTCATATGGTAGTTACATATTTAGTTTTTTAAAGAAGCTGCCAAATTGTTTTCAGAATGGCTACACCACTTTACATTTTACCACCAACATATAAGTGATCCAGTTTCTGTACATCTTCACCAGCATTCGGTGGTGTGACTGTTTTTGAGCTCTCCTTTTATGTTATTGGAATAACTGCCTTAATTCTCTCCTTTTTCCAAACTATCATCTTCAGTACTATCTGAGTTGAGTTTTAGACATGGGCCTTAAGTGATTTGGGGGATAGATATTAACAGGTAGAAATGTAATAGGCATTTGGATATATTTAGTTTAAGGGAAGAGATAACCAGTTTTATAAGCTGTCTTTAGTTGATGATTAAGTGGATGAAATGACTCAAGAATGGGTAGATGAGAAAGAGAAGATGGCTGAGGACAGAGTCCTGAGAAGCGTCTGTTTTAAGAGTTGGGCGATTGAGTAATCAAAGGGTTAGGAATATATTCTGTAAGAGAAAACAAGAAAAGAGATAATTTTAAAATAGCATGAAATATATCAGATATTACAAGCTGGGTGTGGTGGCTCACATCTGTACTCCCAGCACTCTGGGGGGCTGAGGCTGCCAGGTTGCTTGTGCCTAGGAGTTCAAGACCAGCCTGAACAACATGGTAAAAACCTTGTCTCTACTAAAATTGAAACAAGCCAGGCACGGTGGCATGCGCCTGTAGTCCCAGCTACTCGGGAGGCTGAAGTGGGAGAATTACCTGAGCCTGGGAGGTTGAGGCTGCAGTGAACAGTGATCATGTCACTGAACTATAGCCTAGGCAATGGAAGTAAGACTTCCTCCCCCAATCTCTCAGTCTCTCTCTCTATATAATATATATATATATATATACATATATATATATGTATATATATATATGTACACACAGACACACACACACACACATATATGAGAGGGACAATTTAAGATGAGAACTAAAAATGTCTCTTGCATTTGGTATGCCCCTAAAGGGGTTGGTGTTCATCTTTGCTTGGCAGTTTTCGTGGGAAATGCCTGGGGATAGGCAGTTGAAACATGAATAAGTTAAGTTGACACAATGAATGAACAGCATTCTTTGGAATAAAGTGGAAAAGAATGAGCAATAATTAGAGAGCATTACTGAAGATTATTTTTTAGCTGGGGGAAAGTTTTTAGGCCGAGGTTGAATCAGTGAAGGGAAAGAGGCTGCAAATGAAGGAAAAAAATCTTACACATTGTCAACAATGAGCACATTATAATGACTAAAATTTATTTTAATGAAAAAATGTATTGAAGAGAGGAGAGATTTATGGAACAGGGTCCTGGAGGAGATGGGAGACAACTGGGTTCAGACTGGAGAGGAGATGAAGAAGGGTAAGCAGAGATGAATTTGTTCCTGAGTGAGTTGTGCCTGAGGGCTTTGCTCATCTTTGTAGGGTTGGGTGAGAAGGGGTAGGGAGCTTAATAAGAGTCCTGAGAGTTGAATCAGCCACTCAGGGAATGGAAAATGCTGCTAATTAAAGGCAAGGAATAGGATGGTAGTGTCCAATTAAAGAACGCATATTTGTAGTGATGTCAGTTTGCACAGTGGGTCAAGGCTAGACTTAAGAAGCTGAATTGGGGGCTTAATAGCAGAAAATGATGTGTAGTCAGTAATGGATAGACTAAGAACTGAAGTAGTGATTGAGCTGGAAAACAAGCTTAGAATTTTTCAGGAAAAGAGAAATGGAAGAATTGGTTCTGATTGTAAAAAAGGATATTGGAGTTAAGATTTTCAGAGGTAAAAAGAATTTTAGACAATGATGATGTCCAAGAGATTGTGTTAGTGAAATAGTGTTCATGAGACTCCTGAGTGCTAAGGACTTTGTATGTTATCTTGAAACTGATGAGAAATCAAGGATGAGACATAGCAATATTAACCTTTCAGAAACTTTCCTCTGATGACAGTGTGAATAATGGATTAAAGAGGGGCAATACTGGAAGCAATCAGACATGTTAAATTCACTGCAAAGCACTTTTGCATCCAACTGAGGGGGAAGCTTTCAAGCCACCAAGTTTTCAGCCACATGTTTTCTACTCTCTCGATTGAACTCCGTTAATTGAACCGATCTATCTTTTCTGTTCCTGAAAAGATCACATCCCTTCAGCTGTGTTTTGCCCACATCATCATCTTGACTAAATGTAATTAGAACTCTCTTTCCTGTGTTAACCTCAGGGAAAACTAGCTCCTTAATATTTTCATGCCATTGAAATTGTGGCACCAGATACGGCCACAGTGTACAGAAACAGTATACCTTTTCTCTTTACCTTTCACTACTTTTCTGAGAAGGTCTGAAAAATTTTCAGAAAATGCTCAGGCATGCAGTTATCAGTTTCTGTGACCTCTGTGTTTCTGAAATGGGAGAGGTTCCCTTGTTCCCCTCGCAGGGTGTGTAGGGTGGGGGTGTGGCTAGCTTCAAACCTCTAGAGGAACATACAGACAGGCAGGCTGTGGGACTCTGACCCCACAGCAGTGTCTAGGGGTGAATATTTACAGCTCCTGAAGCCCCAGGTTGTGTGTGTTACAAGGTGCTCTTTTAGTTTGCCTATAGGCTTGTGTTAACCAGCTTAATTAGACCCTCTACCTTGTTGCAAGGACAGAGAGCTTTCTGTATCCTGGGTTCTTGCCTTGGTGTACCAGAAGAATTGGATCACACGTGGGGTTCGAGAATAAGTGCAAAGTTTTATTGAGTGGAAGTAGTTCTCAGCAGATGAGGGACCCAGAAGGGAGATGGTTTATCTCCTGGAGTTAGGTAGCTTGGTGGCCCCCGCTCTTTTCCTACTGCCCTGGCCAAACTCTGCATTATTCTGCCAGGGGATGGCCTGCAGATGTGCCAGCATGCTCCTCTTGTTCCGCCCATAAGCTTCTCTGGACGTCTGACTGCTTGTGTATCTGCCTGCTAGGGTCTCGGGTTTTTATAGGCACAGAATCGGGGCGCAGCAGGCCAGGGTGGTCTTGGGAAACACAACATTTGGGCTGGAAGGCAGGAGTGCCTATCCTCACCTAGGTCTGTGGGGATGGAGTCCTAGCCAGGCACCACACCCTTCTCTACCCAGCACTTCACTTCCCTCTTCCCTATCATTTAAAGGGACCACGCTCTTCCCAGCGCTCCCCTGTGATTTCTACACTGTAAATATCTATCTGTTTATATTTGTCTCTTCTATCAGGTTGTGTTACTTCACATTAACTTGCATGGAATTCATCTTGTTATAATGTGGTACCTAAAAATCCTAGTACTATGGTTCAAAAATATATGTTTAACAAATATTCAGTGAAAGCGAATGAATGAATGAATGAATGATGGCTTCCACACACAGAGGAATCCCGTCCTCCTGTAAGGTACATGATTTGAAGATCTCAACAAGCCTGTCTTGGAACTGGCCCAGTTCCGATACCCATACAGTTCTTGGACTAACAAAAATGTCACACCATCCAGATACGCTTAATTTGGAAGCAGCTGTAAGGAGACTCAGGGCCAGCTCAAGTTTCTACACCTGGGAAGAGCCGGGAGGCTGTTTACCGTACGGAAGCATGGCGGCCGCCTGCCGGAGTTCGGGAGCGCCGGTTCCTCTCCGGGAAAGCAGCCGAGGCCGCTTTCCGTACAGCAGCATGGCGGCCGCCGACGGGAGGCGGTCTTAGCATCACGCCCGGGGGAAGAGGCCGCCGTAAAGGAAGCTCTGCTTCCTCTTCTTCCTTCTCCCGCCTCCCACCGGTTGTCGTAAAAGGGTGAATGGAGAGCGAGTTGTCGGGGGGAAAAAGGGAGGACAGGGGGCGCGGAGTCAGAGTGGCGCAGCAAGTGGCCGCAGGTGGCGACGGTGGCGGGGGGTGGGGAGTGAGGTAATCCAGAGCGCGCGGAAGAGGAGGCTGAGAGGGTCAAAAGAAAATTAAAGCTGCAGTCCGGCCTACTGGTCCGGGGGCCGCGGAGCCCCCACCCGGGGAGATGGACCTCAACCGGATCATCCAGGCGCTGAAGGGCACCATCGACCCGAAGTTGCGGATTGTGGCCGAGAACGAGCTCAACCAGGTGAGGAGAGGGCCTTCAGCGCCCCTCTTCCGCCGAAGCTGCGCCCCTGCCGGCTGGCCGGGCTCCCCCTCCGCGGCGCCCCTTGCCTTCGCCCCCACCGGGCTGGGACTGACACCTCTCGGCGGGTCCCGCCCTCCGCTCCCCCTGCCCCCCTGCCCCCCTGCCCCCCTGTCCAGTGGAGCCGGGCTTCCCGGATCTTTGCCGAGCAGCTCGCGCACCTGTTGGCCACCTTTGCACCTTTTCGTGTCGTCTTCCTTCCTCAGTGCAGTTTGTTCAGCCCACTTGGTCCGCGAGAAGCAGTTTTTAAATATGTGCTAGTGTTTTCAGGGTGTGATTTCTTTTCCTTAAGTTCACTGATTGGGGAGCAGGTGGGAATTTTACTGAACAATTAAATCTGAGTTCAGCGTTTCTCCAAACCCAGCCCTTTTTAGGTGTTGCTGTGGAGCACGCTGCCCACTGCCTCCTCCTGTCTGGTTGGCAGGACTGTTTTGACACCGATTGGCCGAGTTTTCGGAGCGCTGGGCAGTGCTGCTGGGGAAAAATAAGCAGTTTTCATGGTGGTACTGCCTGATCTAAGACACATCAAAGTAAGATGTGTTTGGAGAAATTTCTTATAAATGCTAAAATGCCTAAGACTTTTCTTTTTTCCTCCGTCTCCTGTTCTTCCTGATTAGCCTTGACGTCTTTTCAGCGTTATCCCCACACTTCAAAAGTTTAATGATCCCAAACTCTATCTTATTTCTTCTTCCTTACCGGTACTTAAGAATCACATACGTCTTACTAAAAAGTGGGAATTAAGATCTACCCCTGGATGGAGCGACAGCTGTTTGAGGTTGTGATGACCTGTAAAATGTAAATGTTCCAAAATGAGCGGTTCTCAAAGCGTTGCCCAGGACCTGGCGCTTCAGCATCACCTGAGAACTTACAAATTATGCAAATGATGGGGCTTCACTCCAGACTTAACAAATCAGAAACTGTGGGGGTGGGGCCCAGTTGTATTTTAACTAGCTCTCCCAGGTGATTCTGTGCCTCCTAAAGTGTGACTGTTCTAAGTAAATGTTTCTGTTGGAATTGACTTTAAAAAGCAGCTGCTTGTTGGGAATCTTTGAAAGGGATTATTTTAATAGGAAATCTAGGTGTAGTTTGGAGTAGGTATGAATGCAGGATTCCCCAGAGAGAAAAGGGAGAGTGAAAACACTGCCAATGGAGAGGAGGTTGAGTTGAACTAATGCCCAAAGATTATGTATTGGTGCCTCAAAAAGAAGGACTGTTACTCAGAATAGGGGGAAGTTAAAGTCAGTACCTGTCCCAGGCTTTGCAGAGTAAAAGTACTGTCTGTTGGCTGGCTGGAAGAATAGTAATCCAGGGGTTAGTTAGGAAGAACAAAACAGGAGCTGAATTTGCAATCTACTAGTATGAATAGGGAAGTTGGCCTGTTTATGAACCCCTTCTTCTCACAATGAGGCCAGGTGGTCCTTTGATAGCATAGATAGGGAACATATATCTTTGATATCAGGTTACGCTTTTCCTGCCCTTCACTTAACTTTCATTTCTTTCTGATTCATCAGTATATAAGTACAGTTGATGTGATAGAAGTGGAAAAAGTACGTGAGAAAGGCTGTAGAACTAGGAGACGTTGAAGACCCAATCTTATTTTGTTCCATAGTATAGACAAAAGTGGCACATTCAGAGTGGTGTGGCCGTAGACTCTTCATGGTATTTCAATCCAATCCATTCCATCATCACTCTGCCCTGCCCCATAGTGTCCAACCTCATCACAGACCATGATTTCCCCAGCAATTTCTAAAGGTAGCTTATTGCTATACTACTCATTTAGCATTTATGTTTTACATAAAGCATAGTGATATGCTTTAAGGCTTTTTGAATCAGCTGTAAGTAGAACAAAATATAATGTCACCTAACCATGTAGTAAAACATGGTTATGATGATGGGTTTTGCATGCTTGCCCTTTGCCACCACTGTAACATCTGACTTTGTTGGATAAATGAGTGAGTAAATCACCATTAGTTATTATGGTCCACCTTTCTGACTTTCAGTCTCCCCTTAGCAAGTAAGCTCTGCATAGGAAGTGGGAGCAGCTTCTGCGGTATACTGATGTATCTGTCAATTGCTGTTCAGAAAAGTAAGCAGCTTCTGCACAACAGTCTGTGTTCCAATGGATACATTCTCATTTGGAGCTATGTATTTTTTTCAGGCCAACATTTTTCTGTTACTAGTGACTAGCTCTCTGAGGGCTATTTGCAATATTGTTTGTATGGGAAAATGTACTTTCAGTTTTATCTCAGGATATTAAGAGTGAATCTTACACATCTTCCTCATTGTCTACAGACCAGAAGTCCCATTAGTGGCAGCGTAGATAAATAGGAATGGGTAGGTACCTTGCCTAAGTAGTTCATCCAGAAAGGTGTCATCTTTTAACAAATTATCCTTCACGTGGCCTTGATAGGGAAATAAGTTTTTACTTTCATTGCCAAGCTTTGGAATCTCTGCTTTCCATGCATGCATGCATACCATTTTCGTTACCTTTTATTAAGAGATTTTATTTATATCAACAGCAGATATATTTATTGAGTTGTTAATATATTGCAGATATTAGTGTAAGAGTTTGTTCCCATGGAGTTGGGGATATAGACAAGTAACTAATATAATTTCAGGTCATAAGTGCTGTAGAGAATAAAGCTGGAGCAAGAGTGTTGGGATGTATAGTTCTCTGAAGAATGACATTGAACAGAGTGTTGGATATTGTGAAGTAATGGGCCAGGCAAAGAACTGAGAGAGGAACAGAGGGAATAACAGTTCAGAAAAGGCCCTCAACTTGGTGTGCTGGAGGACTAGAAAGGTTAATGCAGTGGAGCCGTGAGTCAGAGAATGGAAGGAGAACATCGGTTTTTTGCTTTATGAGTTCTCATAAATGCAGAATTTAGTTAAACAAACTGCTTAGTTGCAGAAAACTTCACAGATACAAAATATCCTCAGGAAATCATTGGGAAATTAGTGTTGTTTATTTTTTAGAAACAAGAAGCCTGAAGAGGCACAAAGAAATTGGGCAACTGTTTCTGAGTAAAGTAGTATGAAAATATAGCTGAATTTATCTCTGACTGTTTTAGCTGGTCAAATTATCATAGACTGAATCAATGTTGAAAGAAGCCAAGGTTTCTGAAATTTTTAAAAATGGCAACAGTTGCAAAAAAGGAAGTTTCAAAATGTGTACAATGGCAAAAGTGTTGAAATAAAAGTAGTCTCTGCAATAAGTATATTACTTTCAAATAAGTAGTATTTATTTAAGTGTAAAGGTTATTTTGTGTGTGTGGAATAATATTTTTTAACAAATAACTGAAGTCAGTTTTTTAATTATTAGAATTAACTATATAGATGTTTTAATCTTTGATTCATGACAAGATCTTTCAGTATTTAGAAAGTTATAAACATAAGTTATATATGTAGAAGGTGAAAGCTGGGCTGAATCTGTGTTAATTTTGCCTTCCTATAAACTTAATAGAACAAATCTGTTTTCTTAAAAGATGCTTTAAAATCCTAATGGTTTCAATTATGGATAAAAAAATTTACATGCCACAGATTTGAGATCTGAAGACTATACAGGATGAAAGGAAGAACAATTATAATTCACATGTTTGGAAGGGATATGGAAAGATTTGGAAAGCACAATGTTCTTGGATGAAAAGGATTAATACTTTTAAAATGCTACTTTTCTCCAAATTAATTTTCTAATCAGACATTTATCTTTCTAGATACTATTTTAGTTGAAAAAAATGAGCAATATGCCCAAACCTAGCTGTGTATTGAAAGGGATGTCCCCAGAGATCCAGGGTCTGAGGAGAAGGGTGAGCTTAACAGATTCTCTGGGTCATTGCCTGCTTTGGCCTCATGGGAATTTGAATCTTTTCACATGAATGTCAGTGGACAAAGGCTTATGTGGGCTCTAAGAATGTGACAGGACTGTAATGTAGTCCAGGTACTATACATCTGGATATAATGTGATCAGAAGGAATGGATGCTTTGTATTTTTCTGCTTCTAAGGTCACCATGGCCAAACTGAGGAGCAGATCAAAGTAGAGCACACTTGTGGGGTGAAGTGACCCAGGCCACTGGGCAGAGCAGGAACTTCATCCACATAGGCTCACTTAGGCATTAAGTTTAAAAGATAGTACAGCAGTAGAGGGCAGCTGGTGATGACAGCATGGTCAACACAGTCTCGTGAGTCACACTGTTCCAATCTGGACTGGCTTCTCTCCATAGCTCATGCTCAACTGTGTAACATTATCTTGTCTGTTTTGCTCTGTTGGATCTCCTATTTCCTGTAGCCCTTGTTTTTGTGTTTTCTGTTTGTCAAAAATACCATAAACAAAATTGAAGCACAAATAATTTAGGAACAAACACTTGTCATGTGTAGGTCAAATAAAGATTGAGATTTTAAATTAATAAATAGTTCGTAGAATTTATTAATAATAAATCTGCATTTACAAAAGGATAAAGGGAGTAAGGAATTTGTAGAAGAAACAGCCGACAAAGAGGAAGACATCCAACCTCCTTAGTAACAGAGAAAATGCAATTTAGAACATCCATAAAATTTTAAAGTTTTGAAGGAATGATGATACCTGCATTAGATAGATGGACACTATCATATGCTGCTGTTGGGTGTGTAAATTAGTATACCCTTTCTGGAGACCATTCTGACAATATGTTCAAAAATCATAAAAATGTTCAGATTCTTTTATTGATCAGTTTCTGCTCAGGAAAATGTTTTGACTTGAAGTATTTTAGTAATCTTCATTTTGCCTTGAAGGGTTTGTCTCAGTAAAAGTTTTTCTTCTATTTGGACAGTAATGTATTCTGTAACAGGTGCTAACTTATAAGATACTTGTATTTCCCTATTTTATAAAACATTTCTTTGTAATTTCAGTCCTACAAGATTATCAATTTTGCCCCCAGTTTACTTCGGATTATAGTCTCTGACCATGTGGAATTCCCAGTACGACAGGCAGGTGAGTTGGTTTTTTTATCCTTCATAAATTTATTTATAGGTGGAAGTAGAATGAGAGTTTTATTTTAATGTTAAATGTCTGTAATTTATTGAAATATTTGGAAGCACTCATGACATATTTCTAGTGGCTTAAAAAGGCTTTGTTTTCCCCTAGAAACTTAGAGGTAGATACTGAGCTCTCAAATACCCTCTGACTCTTTTTTTCTCCTCTCCCTTCCACCCACCAATCGTTGCCTCTGTAACTTTGCCATTATTTTTGTTAGCTTTCTTAATTTTAATAGCTAATCTCCCTGATGCTTTATGATTTCTGGTAGCCTACTCTCTGGGCCCATAGATTAAAGCCAGGAATTTATATATGTGAATTCGAGCTCTGTTACGTGGCAAATCATGGAGGTAATGTGTTGCACAGATGCTCCTAACCTAGGTGACTGTGGAGCAGGACTGTGTTTTAAACATGAAACTTACTTTTAAGTCTTAAGTTGTTTCATGATGTTGTACATTGTTCTTTTGTCTTGTTTTTTTATGGACTAGTCATTAGAGCTCAGAAGTTTAAAAATTAGAGCCTTAGAGTGTCATGAATTTTCAAAAGATAATAACCAAAAACTAAAGGAGGTAAAGGACAATAGCTAGTTAAAAATAAATATTTAAAAAGACTTATGTAAATGACATATACACATAAGTAATTTGGACAATTTAGAAGAATACAAAGCAGGAAGTAAAATTAGCCAACATTCATCACTCAGAAATGACCATCATTACTCAGAAATGACCACTGTTAATGTTAGGTGAACGTTAGCCTTTTCATGTGTTCAGGTAGAAGGATAGATGAACAGTTTATAGAAATGGGGTCATAAGCTACATGCTGATGAAAGTATTTAATTTTATTTGAACATAGAATAAAAAGATAAGAAATATTAAGCTTTGGGAAGATTTATAACACTATATATGATTTCCTAAAAGATCCCTTTGTGGTTAAAATAGAAAAGAAAATCCTATGGAAAAACACTCATGCTGGAATTATTTTTTTACTTTTGTTAGATTTACAAGACTTCTTTGTAAATTTTTGAAACCATAATTCGCTCTTGTTTCACCTTTGTTCTATAAAATAGGGCTGTTCTGAAACAACATTTCATTGAATGAAACCTATTTTAAAAACCTAATTGTTATGGCACCATTGTAAAGTTCCTATGAAGCATTTAAGAAGTAACATTTTAAAAGGTCTTGAAACAAGTTACATTAATGACTTCCTTCTATGACATGGAAACATTAGGAAAACACAGTTTATACCTTAGATTGCTTTTAATACACCCAAAGATGACTACCATCAGCTTTCATGCATGGTTCTCCAATTCTTTTGTTTATATTACACATGCTATTTTACAGTTTTCTTTCTTTTGTTTAACTATGTACCCTTGAAGATTGCTCCAAGTTGATACATATACATACTTCAGTCTTTGTAACAGCTGTGCAGTATTTCTTTATATAAGAACTACCATGGTTTACTTAAACAATTTGATATTGATGGACGTTTCCCTTATTGTGTTTTTTTCCCCTTATTGTATTGATAGAAGCAATGCTAAGTGAGTGTCATTGGATATGTGCCTAGGTACTGTGGGAGTGTTTTTACAGAATAAATTATAAAAAGAGGAAATGCCAGGCTAATGGATATTTATGACATTTATTTATTTACTTACTTTTTCTACCAACAGTGCGTTAGAATGCTAGGTTCCCTAACTCCTCACCAACTCTGTACAACTTAATGAAGTTTTGATGTCAAACGTAAACAGCACTGAAAGGCAATTTTTTCTTCATAATTGTTTTTTCATAATTGAGATTTCAAATCTGTTAACTACAAGATAAAGTTTATTTTGGTGATTTTTTCCTAACTTATTAGGACCACCTCCTTAGAGCAACCATTTTTATCATAGACTCTGAAATATATTGATAAAATTCTACATTATAACCTAAATTTAAGTTTCACTTATAAATTTTCTGCTCTATTTAATCTATTATTAAAATACAAGGATGTTCCAAGACACCCAGACAGATAATTTATCATCTTTAGCATGACATTTAAAAAAGAATGATGGGATTTTTGCTTTAAAAGAAAGCCTGTATAAAGCTGTTAAAAAATTATGCTAATGTTAAGTGGAAATACATCTGCAAAATACTTTTTCTCTTTTGCTTGTGGGAAATCTACAGTGTTCTTGCTGCCATCAAGTGTGCTCACTAGTGAATGTCCTTTCTTACCTTACTGTGAGTTTTCAAGAAACAGGAGAAAATTAGGTATTTTGATGTTGCTAAGCAAAACAAAAAAATTGGAATGTTTGGTCTGCTGCTTTTCTTTTGAGGTGTTGATAAGCGTAATAGCATTATTAATATTATCATGTGCAGTGAAGTAAGCCTATCTTAAATTTAGGATAGTTACGTTGAGGAATCTCAAGTCGCTTTTGTTTCTAATTATTTACTCCTTACCTCTGAAGAGAAGAGACTCTTTAGTAAAATTTCTTTAATATATGTAAATTTAGGCTCAGAAATGTACTTTCTTTGGTGCATTTTGGAGTTGCTACGAGAAGGAGAGTAGTTTGGATTTAAAAGTGGTGGTGAGAGGCATTAGACCTGAAGAGGTCATCAGTGGTGGCAGATGTGGGACTATCATTTTAAAAAAATAGCATGGTTTTTAATTTCTGTAAGTTGGCCTGCTCCTTGTTCTTTCTTTTTGTTTGTATTTCCAAAGGATGGGCAGGGAATATGAACGAATATAACAATTCATTCTGTGGTTATTTGTTCAGAGGTGATTTGTTAAGATTGACCTCAGCATTGTAGAGTGCAGAACCTAGAAATAAACAGAAAGATGTCTCTGATCAGTCCAGAAGCACTTCAGGAAGCTCTTTTATTAACATTCGTGTGTTTTATTTGTAGGAAGCTTTGTAACTCGTAATCAGAATCTATTTAATATTCTTTTGATATAATCAACACATTTGTTGGCTAATGTCCTAGCCTTTCACAGAGTAATAAGGGAGAGAGGGGCTACAAAATTATGATGAAAAACAGCAAGGCTTAGAAACATGAACTCAAAAGCATGACATTGTGCTCACTGAGATAATAGCACTTTCTCCACTTTGAGGTTATGAAACCCAGTTGACCTCTGTGGTTGTGTTTCTGGGTCTAGAGCTTAAATGATGATTCATTGTGCTGAAGGAGAAAAGTGTATGTGTGCTTTAGAAAGTTAATTTCAACTTATGACGCTTGAAATGTAAGTGAATTTTGTAGGAAAACTATCTTAGAGCAGCCATTTTTATCATAGAATCTGAAATACATTTATAAAATTCTACATTATAACAATCCTAAATTTAAGTGCCATTTGTAAATTTTCTGCTCTGTTTAATCTATTATTAAAATACAAGGATGCTCCAAGACACCTAGAAAGATACACTAAGTTTAATACTTCCTTTATGAATTGGATTAAGATGATATTAGTCCTTTGTTTCTTAGCTCTGGCAAATAGTTTGTTGTTAGGTACTTAACTTAAATGATTGAAAGAAAGTTTTTAGATTATTGATATAGTAACAGTTATTTTTGGTATTTTTCCTTTATTTATTTATTTTTTTTTTTAAGATGGGGTTTCATCATGATGGCCAGGCTGGTCTTGAACTCCTGACCTCAGGTGATCCACCCACCTCGGCATCCCAAAATGCTAGGATTACAGGCATGAGCCACCGTGCCCGGCCCCTTTATTCTTAGTAATTCATAATTATCCATAATAGTAATTAAAATTTTCTTTTTAATTATTGTTTCAATTTTATTTTACCTAATTGTACATTTATGTAGCCATATACAAATTAGTCAGTGTGCCTTTTATAAAGGCTGTCTTGTGTGATGCACCATAATGCAATTTTAAATTATAACTTTTTAGTTATAAAAGTAATATTAATAATATTTAATGGCTAAGTCATTACTAAGTCCATGATTTTACCATGTCTGTATCTTTGTTGTCTAAAGGTTGCTTTTCTTTGTTTTCAAGACTAGTTCTATAGGGATCAAAATGATTTTGTGAATAATATAGTTGATTTTTCTTTTTGCAAAGATTAATCCTGTGAAAATCAGACTGGGCATTTATGCCTATAATCCCAGCACTTTGGGAGGCTGAGGTGGGTGGATCACTTGAGCCCAGGAGTTCAAGACCAGCCTGGGCAATATGGGGAAACTTTGTCTCTACAAAAATACAAAAAATTAACTGGTGTGATGGTGCATTCCTGTATTCCCAACTACTTGGGAGACTGAGATGGGAGGATCACCTAAGCTGTGGAGGTGGAGGCTGCAGTGAGCTGTGATTGTGTCCCTGCACTCCAGCCTGGGTGATAGAGTGAAACCCTGTTTCAAAAAAAAAAAAAAAAAACAACCCCAAATGCTGAGAAATCAGTCTGAACTGCTGACAGGTTGGTTCATATCCTTAGATCATTCATTCATTATTTTTTGAATGAGTCTCTACATTTTTATTGAATGTGTACTTTTTGCCAGTCACAGTTATGTAATATGAAGACTATATTGGGATAAAACATGGTACTTAGTCTAGAGCCTCCCTTTATATAATTTTTGTTTTCACCCAAATAAAATGAAATCTTAGGTGGAATAGTCTTTTAGAACTTTAGTGATTCAAAACTAACGAAAGAGGAGCTTACAGGATGTCAAGTTCATAATTTCACTAAATGTCTTTTATGGTTTCACTAATGTAGAATGTATTGCTGTATTCTCTATGGTAGAGTGCTTTTACTAGCCAATTTAGTTTTGTTGTTGTTTTTTTTTAAGATGGAATCTTGCTTTGTTGCCCTGGCTGGAGTTCTGTAACACGATCCTGTCCCTCTGCATTTGCCACCTGGGTTTGAGCAATTTGCTGGGATTACAGGTGACTGCCACCATGCTTGGCTAATTTTTGTATTTTTAGTAGAGGCGTGGTTTCACCATGTTGGCCAGGTGGTCTCGAACTCCTGACCTCAAGTGATCTGCCCACCTTGGTCTCCCAAAGTGCTAGGATTACAGGCATGAGTCACTGTGCCAGGTTGCCAATTTACTTCTGTGTTAAAAGGTGGGTGAAGAAAGAGTTGGGTGGGGAGAGAAGAGAAGGTTAAGGGAAGAAAGTTATGCTGCTTTACAAATCACATCTCTCTATTCTACACATACACATACACACAAATACACATGTGCGACATTGTAAGTATTTACTTAAATTCATTGTTCAGCTAGGATGATTAGAAAGCTTCACATTCTGACCAGGTGTGGTGGCTCACACTTGTAATCCTAGCACTTTGGGAGGCTGAGGTGGGCGGATCACCTGGGGTTAGGACTTTGAGACCAACCTGGCAAACGTGGTGAAACCTCGTCTTACTAAAAACACAAAGATGGCCAGGTATGGTGGCTCAAGCCTGTAATCTCGCCACTTTGGGAGGCTGAGGCGGGTGGATCATGAGGTCAGGAGATTCGAGACCATCCTGGCCAACATGACGAAACCCTGTCTCTACTAAAAATACAAAAATTAGCCGAGCGTGGTGGCGCCTGCCTGTAATCCCAGCTACTCGGGAGGCTGAGGCAGGAGAATCGTTTGAACCGGGGAGTTGGAGGTTGCAGTGAGCTAAGATCACGCCACTGCACTGCACACCAGCCTGGCGACAGAGGGAGACTCCATCTCAAAAAGCAAAAAACAGGCCGGGCGCGGTGGCTCACGCCGGTAATCCCAGCACTTTGGGAGGCTGAGGTGGGCGGATCACGGGGTCCAGAGATCGAGACCATCCTGACCAACATGGTGAAACCCCGTCTCTACTAAAAATACAAAAATTAAATGGGCGTGGTGGCGCGCGCCTGTACTCCCAGTTACTCGGGAAGCTGAGGCAGGAGAATTGCTTGAACCCGGGAGGCGGAGGTTGCAGTGAGCCGAGATCGCACCACTGCACTCCAGCCTGGCACCTGGCAATGAAGTGAGACTCTGTCTCAAAAAAGAAAAAAAGAAAAAAAACTCACAAAGATTAGCTGGATGTGGCGGCACATGCTTGTAATCCCAGGTACTCATGAGGCTGAGGCAGGATAATCGCTTGAACCCGGGAGGCAGAGGTTGCAGTGAACCAAGATCTTGCCACTGCACTGTAGCCTGGGTGACAGAGCCAGACTCCGTCTCAAAGAAAAAAAAAAAAAAAGAAAAAGCGTCACATTCCTTCTTAAAATGGTGTAGCAATATGTCAGCCTGTTTCTTTCAGAAGGCTTTTGTTAAAAGTTTAGATGGTTAAAAAGTATAGAACAAAATCAGATTATGTATTTTGATAGACGTACACATATAAAAATTTCCTGAGCTTTTTTCCCAAAATTTTTGAAGGCTGACATTCATTTCCCTATTATATTAACAAGTAATAAATATTTCAAAAAGGTTAGATGAAAATTACCAATACTATAAAAAGCAGAGATATTCCAAAATGCTAGTGTTTGATAGTAGCCAGTGGGGAAAAATAAACATAAAAAGCCATCTTCATGAAGGAAAGTAGAACTTTACCTGTTGTCACCTCAGAATTAGGCATTGTGAAAAGTATGATTTTATGATCTCAAAGTATGTTTGGTATGACAAGGATACATACATGATTTCCAGATAATTTTCCTGTCCTGTAAGCTCTGGGGCTTGACTTAATGAAATGTTTTCTGCATAGACCAGCTAAAGTGAAACCTTCACATTCTTACCCACTTTCTCTTCCTTATTTGGCTGTTCATGCCTGTAAGAGTATCCATTTTTGCTGGGTATCATGTTTAGCATTGAAGGGTTTGGACTTTCATGCTCTATGAGACTGAATTAAAGCCATCCTTTTTGATACTGCTACATTAACATTTTTTCTCAAACTCAGCTGCCATTTACCTGAAGAACATGGTGACACAATACTGGCCAGATCGAGAACCTCCACCAGGAGAAGCAATATTTCCGTTCAACATTCATGAAAACGATCGCCAGCAAATACGTGATAACATTGTGGAAGGAATAATTCGGTCTCCAGATTTAGTGAGGTATGTGGTGCTGTATCTTTCTGACTACTAGAAACCATGAAATTAGATCTGAGGGTGGTGCTGTTGGATCTAATCCTCAGCCTCCTGTTTCTTTTTCTAAAGAGGTATAGTAATGAAGAGGGGCACTCAAAGAGTAAGTTTCTACTTAGAGGTCTTTGCATTTGTAATTCTTTGCCTCAAAATATTTTGGAAAAGATTTTGTTGCCATATGTTGCCACAAAAAGCGGTAAGATTAAAAAAAAATACTTAACCAAAACAGTTGTGTAAATCCTTGCTATTTAAATAACCTTTATGCTTAGTCGTGATCTCTTGACTTTTTTACTACCCTCTTTGCTTTTCTTTGAGAGAGAGAGATTGATTCTGGAAATTTTAGCCTATCACCGATCTTAATCTTTTCCCTATATTTTTATTCACATTTGTGAATTGAGCATCTTTTCCTTCAGAGAAGGCAGGATAGAGTAGGTATAAGCTAGAAGAATTGTCTCCAGTTTTTCACATTCATAGATTAGATGCTGTAGAGCATTACTGTCCCACAGAACTTTCTGCAGTGATAGTGTTCTGTGTCATTGTTGTCTAATACTTAGCCACATGGCATTACTGACTGTTGAGCGCTTGAAATGTTGCTGGTGTAACTGAGGGACTGAATTTTTAATTCCATTTACTTTTGATTTATTTAAAGTGTGCATATGTAACTAGCAGCTGCTCTATTGGGCAGAGCAGCTGTAGAGTCAAAAATTTTGCAATCTTAAAATAGGAGAAACAAATTCTTTTCAACCTATGAGATAGTAATTAGGTATCTTTTGAAAATGGAGGGACAAATAGGTAAAACAGAGGTAGAGGAATGAAATTATTTAATGCTAAGAGATTGGATATGACGTTAGCCCTGAGCATCTAATAGCCATAATGACCTAAGCAGTGGAAAAGGAAGGAAGTGTGAGGGGTAACAGGAAGGAGAACCAACATTGAACTCTTAGAGCAATTAATTTGTTAATATGTATACTGGTTTAAAAAAAAATCACTGTTATTCTAATTGGTTGCTCAAATGCCAGTCATGGGACTGATACCCCTGTGGTACCATCATATATCCATTTATTTCCAAAATCTTACATTTTCAGATCTCCCCTAATCTTCCAGTGGTTCTACACAGTAATGCGTGAAGTATGGCCCTTCATAACCATCCTTTGCTTGGAATGAGAAAGGACTGGGAAGATGAAATTTAAAAAAATGAAAAGCTTCAATTTTATTGCATATAAATAGGACCTATTTATTCTTTAAAGGAACAGCTACTAGTGGCATTAGAGATCTTTATCTTGATCATGAGACAGTTCTCTGTGGCTTTGCTCCTTTTAGGTCCTTAGGGCTTAACTATAATCACTATTGAAGAAATTTCTTCCTCCTGTTCTCAAAGTTTAAGAGTATTACAAAGGGATTTTTCAAATAGATTTGATAACGTAAAGAAACGGCATCATTTTGTTTAATTTTACCAGTTTCAGTGAATCTGAGTTACTATTTGTTCAACTGAAAATGCTTTTTTTTTTTTTAGTTACACTGTGGAATCCTAATTTTGCCAAATTTACTTTCTCACCATATGAAAATGTCATGTAAGGTCATATTTGGTGATAACATTGAATCGATAGTTTGTAGAAGAGAAAAATTTCCCCCTATTTTCTTTTCAGTTTCAGTTAAAGGTGAAATCTCATTGAGAAAGTAACTGATCTGTGTTATCAGATAACTTCTTTTAGCATTTAAGTTTTATTAAAGGAATTTTTTTTCTGTTTTATGTCTTTTCTGTTGCCTTTTTCATTTATTTCTTTGGAAATAGCTCTTAGCTCTCCTCTTCAGGAATTGCCTTGCTAATACATGTTTCTTTCTTAGGGTGCAAAAATTAGGATCTCAGACTGCTTTGGATAGAATCAGCATACGGTGTTGGGTGTTAACTGATAATGGATGGGTTTAAGATTTTGGCCCATAGAGAATCTTCCCACAGTTATGTAGGCCTTCTTTGTGCTTACTTGTATCATCTTTAGGTTTGTCTGTTTGAAGTGATATGATATTTTTTTTCTCATTTAGGATATGGTAACCAAAATATAAGCCATAACAAGCTGGGAAATTTTACAGAGCAGAGGTAGATTCATTGGAGTTTTTTTGAAGATTTAAAAAAGTGATCTTAAAAATTAAAAAAAAATGTATTTAGGATAAGATAGTTTGAAAGGTTTCATTCATTTTAGGAAATCACCCATCTGTTTGTTTTCAACAAGTTGAGTTACTGAGGATGTTTTTTAGATATGTCTTTTCCCCCACCCCATGTATGTAATTATATAATATAGGTAAATAGGAGAAAACAAACTTGTATGTAAAATATTAGAGGTCTTTGAAACACTATTTATAACTACATAGATTTTGGACTTTTCTTCCCCACCTTGTAGAGTCCAGTTAACAATGTGTCTCCGTGCCATCATAAAACATGATTTTCCTGGTCATTGGCCAGCAGTGGTCGACAAGATAGACTATTACTTGCAGTCACAGAACAGTGGAAGCTGGCTTGGCAGTTTATTATGTCTGTATCAACTGGTGAAGACATATGAGTAAGTTGATCTCTACTGGCTGAAGAAAGCAGCTTTGTGTAACTTAGAAATAATTAAATTGCTTAGAGTGGTTTGTTGTGGATATTCTGCACAGGTTATCAGATTAGTTTGGGAAATGTTGGGTTAAACATACTTAAATGTGTTTGTTTGCTGCAGTTATTCAAAGAAACTTTAATGTGCTCGTGGATATTTTGTCTGCTCAATTTAGGGTAATAAAGGAAAAAAATATTTTCTCCCATATTATTTGTTATATAGTCTGTCTATTTAAAAATAGCATAGCAACTTGTATTTTATAGGAAGAGTTTTGGCTTGATGAAAAATACTAGAAACATTCATGTAGGAAAACTGCAAAATAGTCTTGGATTGTTTTAAACTAGTCTAAATCTTTCCAGAAAGACTTTTAAGTGCTGTGCCTAAAACAGGATGTTATTTTAGATTTCTTTTCAATGTAATTCTAGCAATTCAAACAGAAACTACAAGTCAGTGTTAATAATTTTGTTTTATTAGTTTTATGTATTTAAAAATATTTTCTAATTTATTGTTGATAGTTCTTTGGATGGGAGAAACTACTTTTCTGTTTTTGTCTTTGCTCATGTAGATATAAGAAAGCAGAAGAAAGAGAACCTCTTATAGTAGCAATGCAGATATTCCTGCCTCGTATTCAGCAACAAATCATGCAGCTCCTTCCTGATTCCTCCTTTTATTCTGTAATACTGCAGAAACAGATTCTGAAAATCTTCTATGCACTTGTTCAGGTAGGTTTCTTTTGCAGAAAACAAATATGGAATCCTGTATTTCTGCCTGACACATGGAAAGTGCTCAATAAGTGTCAGTTATCATTAAAAATTATTATATATTTTCCCATATATTTCTTTTAAAAATGCTTATGAGGAACAGGTTCACAGAAATTAGTTGCCCAAGATCATCTCCATGGTAGATCTGCACCTGTGTGCTTTTCATTCCAGTGTCTGAAATTATGGGTAAGGAAAAACTAGGGTAGGTAAACCTACCTGCCCTAAAACCTGATTACTCAACTTATCTGTTCTATAGCATTCTTGCCTGTAGATTAGTTATGATTATAAGAGAAGAAGAATGAAAAGAAGAAGAGAGTCCCTCTTCTATGGGAAATCACGTTGATGGTAGTTTCTTTGCATTTGACTCAAAGCTAACAGAAGATTTAGGGCTCATTTTCCTTGGTTTAAAATGCTGCCTAAACCAAAACAAAACGTGGGAATCCAAAAAGAAATTAGAAGATAGAGATGGAATATGTTTGAAATACAAAAATATTTAACATCAAATCCTTGAAAGACTTAGGTAAATTATTTAGGTCTGATTGGAGAAAGAATAATCGTTTTCAGGGTTAACTGTTTGATGAGTGAATTAAAGCCCTGTAAATATGCTTTCTACTTGAATTTGTCATGAGAAGAGGATGGTTTTGTTGAGCTCAAAAGGCAAGATAGTTTGGATTCGTCTTTGGCTTTTTATTGACTTGGATACTTAAACTGTTTCAGAATATTTTACTTTAATAAAGATTTATATTTTCATTAAAGCCTCATCTTTTAAACTTTTAATAGGGATAGTCTACAGCAGATTTTTCCCCCCCAGAGCAGCCTTTTTGCAGGGAAAGAGAAGGGGGAAGGAGGCAAATCTGAGAAGAGAAGAAACTAGAATACTAGGAAAATATGTTCTCTTACTTGTTTTGAAATAATATTCAGAGGCCAGACTTCCCTTTCCTAGAAATTGGGAAGTAAGACAAAGATTGATGTCATAATTTTTCTAAAGCTTCTATCACTAATTGGTTTGCTAAGAGGATAGAATCTACATATTTTTCTCAATCTATACGTGCTAAAACCCTGAAAAACCTCAATATTTCTAACCATTTTGGTAATTATTATGTACTAATATATTAATATTTTCCTCTGGGAAGTAGAAATTAAGAAGGCATTAAGAGCCACTATTACAATGCTGACACAAGTAAAAAGTGATAATATGGGAAGGGGCAGAAAATTTTGTTTTTAAAAGTATGAGCAGCCGGGTGTGGTGGCTCACATCTGTAATCCCAGCCCTTTGGGAGGCTGAGGCAGGCAGATCACCTGAGGTTTGGAGTTCAAGACCAGCCTGGCCAACATGGTGAAACCCTGTCTCTACATACAAAAATTAGCCAGGAATGATGGCTGGTGCCTGTAATCCCAGTTAACTCAGGAGGCTGAGGCAGGAAAATTGCTCGAACCTGGGAGGTGGAGGTTGCAGTGAGCTGAGGTTGTGCCATTGCACTCCAGCCTGGGCAACTGAACGAGACTGTGTTTAAAAAAAAAAAATTAAAAAGATAAACAAAATGAAAGTACGATGCAACAGATCTTGTCCAAGTAGCATTTATAATATTTGTACAGAGCACTTGGATATTCTCTACATAATCTCAGCCTAACCGTCAGCCTACTTCTCCTCTGTTCCCTATCTCAAATCCAAATGGCTCCCAAATGCACTTAAAGTGTGAACTTCTTAATATAGCCCATAAAGCCCTTCATCTGTCCACCTTCTTCTCTTATCATTCCTACCTTTGTACTTGTATAGTCATGTGTTACTTAACTCTGGGAATACATTCTGAGAAAAGCATTGTTAGGTAATTTTTGGCCTTGTGTGAACATTGTAGAGTGTACTTACACAAACCTAGATGATATAGCCTACTACATACCTAGGCTATGTGTTGCTGCTAGACTGCAAACCTGTGTGTGTTACTGTACTGAATACCGAAAGCAACTGTAACTCAGTGGTAAGTAATTGTATGTTTAAACATAGAAAAGATATGCTAAAAATACAGTATAAGATATTTTAAAAATGACACAGCTGTATAGGGTATCATGAATAGAACATGCAGGACTGGAAGTTGCTCTGGGTGAGTTAGTGGTGAGTGAACGTGAAGGCCTAGCACGTTACTCTATGTAGACTTTTAAATGTTGAACATTTAGGCTACACTGAATTTATAGAATTTATCTGCAGTAATAAATTGACCCTAGCTCACGGTAATATTTTTACATCATAAACTTTAACATTTTTAACTTTTTGACTCTGTTGTGCTAACACTTAGTTCAAAATATTAACATGTTGTACAACTGTACAAAAATATTTTCTTTATATCCATATTTTAAAAGGTTTTATATTTTAGAATTAATTTTTTTTCTTTTCAAACTTTTTCGTTAAAAACCAAGACACACACACATTAGCCTTGGCCTACACAGGGTCAGGATCATCAATATCACTGCTTTCCACTTACATATCCTGTCCCACTGGAGTGTCTTCATTTCAGGGGCAATAACATGCATGGAGCTGTCGTCTATGATAGCAGTGCCTTCTGCAATACCTCCTGAAGGACCTACCAGAGGCTGTTTTACGTAACTTAAAAAAAAAAAAAGTGAAAGGAGTACACTCTAAACTAATGACTAAAAAGTATTGTATAGTAAATATATAAACTAGTAACATAGTTGTCATTACCAATTATTAGGTACTGTGTAAAATTGTTATACTTGGCCAGGCATGGTGGCTTACGCCTATAATCCCTGCACTTTGGAAGGCCTCGGTGGGTGGACCATGAAGTTAAGAGATTGAGACTATCCTGGCCAACATGGTGAAACCCTGGCTCTACTAAAAATGCAAAAATTAGCTGGGCATGTGCCTGTAGTCCCAGCTACTTGGGAGGCTGAGGCAGGAGAATCGCTTGAACCCGGGAGGCAGAGGTTGCAGTGAACTGAGATTGTGCCATTGCACTCCAGCCTGGTGACAGAGCAAGACTCTGTCTCAAAAAAAAAAAAAAAAAAAAAATTCCTATACTTTATGCCATTGGCAATGCAGTAGGTTTGTTTGCACCAGCATCACCACAAATGTTTGAGTAATACATTGTGCTGTGACTTTAAGATGGTTACTATGTTACTAGGTGGTAGGAATCTTTCTGCTCTGTTCTAATCTTAGTGTTGTATATGCAGTCTGTCACTGATTGAAACATTGTTATGTGGTGCATGACTGTATATATATATATATATTTTTTTTTTCCAGTTCAGAGTGTAAGCTTTGTGAGGGCAAAGATTGTCTGTCGTCTTATATCTGTAGCATGGTAGCATGCTTTGTACTGAATGGATGTAGAGGCACTGTCCCTCCTCTCCTGCACCTCACAGTATGACAGGGGTGAGCCACATACCTGTGTAGTACAAAGTGGACCGTAGTTATTATGCTACAGTGTAGAGAAAAGTAAGTAAAAAATGTTTGGTGAGTGTTTGTTGAGATAAAGATTTTCATCAAGGTGGTTAAAATAGAAGGTTTGACCCTCAAAGGGGTAAGTCATAAAAATCACTCACCTAGAATCTGATGCTGAATAAATGAGACCTCAGTGGTATTAATTTTCTTTTCCTTTGAAAAAGTAGCCCCAAGAAACAACTCATGGCATGTAGTCTTTTAAATTTAAAAATTTAAGTTCTATATCTATTTATGAATTTATTTTAAGCTAGGTTGAACCATATAAGATTGCTGTTGTCATTCTGAAATGTTAGCCCTTTTGTATATTTTAGCCTTACAATATAGATAAAATTGCTGATTTTTTTTGGAGAGGAGGAATTATTGTTCATGTTGTTATTCTTCTCTTTTCCAGTATGCATTGCCTCTTCAGCTAGTGAATAACCAAACCATGACAACATGGATGGAGATCTTCCGAACTATTATCGATAGGACCGTTCCTCCTGTAAGAAAAAGTTTTCCTAAGAAAAATAGGGGAAATGGGTTTCGAATATTTGTGGTAGACTGATTCGTTATCCCTGCAAGCTTTTTGAAAAAATTTACTACTATAATTAATAAAATAATTCATCATGCCATTTTTAGAAAGCTTAAACAATTTAATCCTACCAAAAATGAAGACCATTTTTAAAACTTTCTCTAGTCTTTTTTTTTTCTCTCCCTCTATACACAGCGTATTTTATTTATAAAAGTAGTATATGTTGGCTGGGCCTGGTGTCTCATACATGTAATCCTAGCACTTTAGGAGGCCAAATGGGGAGGATCACTTGAGGCTGGGAGTTCAGGACCAGTCTGTGTAATATAGTGAGAACTTGACTCTAGAAAAAGTTTAAAGAAAAAAAAAAAAGGTGTGGTAGCACTTGGGAAGCTGAGGTGGGAGGATCACCCAGTAGTTTGAGGCTGCAGTAAACTATGATGCTTAGGGTGTAGAGCAAGACCCCGTCTCAAAAAAGAAAAAAAAGAAGTATTTATTGATACTATTTTGAAATTCAGTTTTCACTTAAAACTTATAAATATTTTTATGATTATAAATGCTTTTATACTGTCATTTTTGTTGAATGTTTTACTTGCTGCATGTTTGGGTTGTTTTAATTATTTAGTGTTTTAACTCTAAGAATGTACTTAAATTTTTGTGCACATATATGATGATTTTCTTTGGATAAACTCCTAGAAGCGTGTAAGGCTTTTCACTGATCTTGCAGCATGCTCTTCAGAAAGTGTGCCCTCGTTTACACTTTAATAAGCAGTGACTGAGAATGCCTGTTTATGGGTGCACACTTAATTCTAAGTTTGTCCATTTGATAGGGAAAAGATGGTGTTTAATTTTGATCTGGAATAATGATACTATTTTTAATTTATCAAATTAGCTCTTGTATCTGTTAAAATTTTAGTTTGTCTTAAAACGTGCAGTAGCATATCTTTTGTCCATACCATAAGACAAAGTATTTTGATGTTTAACTTATATGCATAAATGCGCAGAACTTAGTGACTAGTCCAGTGAATTTTGACATACACTTGTGTTTTCACCCAGACAGAAATGTAGAACCTTTTCATCATCTGGGTTTCCTCAGAGAACCATGGTGTTTTGTATTTTGTCCTCTACTTATTTAGGCCTTTTGAAGATAGGAGGTAAATGTGAACAGCAGCATTGGTTAGTTGAAATTTACTTTGCTTATTTATTTCCTGCCTAGCAATCTGTAAGAATTTTCATCTGTATAGCAATTTAACTTCACATTTAATATGACTTAATCTATATCAAGATTTATGCTGCCTTTGTTATTCACATAAATCCTTTTATTATGCAGAACTTTAATCTGGGTAATTTTGTCATGTTAGGAGACTCTGCAAATTGATGAGGATGATAGACCAGAACTGGTATGGTGGAAATGTAAGAAGTGGGCACTGCATATCGTAGCTCGGCTCTTTGAACGGTAATTATCTGTTTATTACATCGATGATCATACAGTCAGTATCTCAGTATTAGATATGATGATTTGTGTTTAGCGCCACCGAGAGCCAAGAGTCACTCTGTTTCAAGTAGGCTTAATTGTAGTCAGTGGCTTTGAGATCCTAATGAAGTGGGTAATGTTCTCTGGATCTTTTTTATTCTTCTGTGAAAAACTTGGAAAAATAACATTGTTCAGCCTGTTGATAATATCTAAGAATTATGCAAGAAGCTGCATGGTCACTCAACTCTGTAATAAAATCACATTTAATTTTAAAAGCATTTATTGAAAAAATCTATGTAGCTGTAACATTTTAATTTCTAATATTCACCCTTTAGGAGCTCTTGGTTTAGCAAGTGAAAGCTTCTGTCTGAAACTTTAAAGTGTGGCCCATAGTCTAAGTACAGGTTATCTTGATTTCATTTTGTGGCTTGTGGAAAAAAGAAAGCAGTGTTAGTTTTCTGCCCTAATAGAATCCATCTTTAAATAAGGGACTATATTTAAAGTAGCAAGCATGCTATTTGTAAAATTCACAGTATTTGAATATTTTTTCTTTGTATTTTAAGATATGGAAGCCCAGGAAATGTCACAAAAGAATACTTTGAATTTTCTGAATTCTTTTTGAAAACCTACGCGGTGGGCATTCAGCAGGTAATAAACTTATGCTTCTTAAAGAGTTATTTCTATCTATTGGAAGTAGGTTACAAACATACTAATTCATTACATATTTATAGAGGATGAAAGGACAGTTCTGGGAATCTATTACAAGGCAACTAGTTTTAAAACCAAGTTTACAGTGCAATTAGTTTTAGAACCAAATGTCCCAAGACAGCTACCACCAGAACTGAATCCTAGACTGTGGACTCAGACCTTTTAAGTTGATAGTGGTGTAGCAGTCACCAGTATTAGATTGGGCTCTTCTATTAATTCTCTGACCCCTTATGAGTTTTTTGATCTTTATTTCTTTGGGTGTCACCTCTTTGTTCTAAGCTTTTATTTTAGAAGACTTATATAATATGAATTGGTCTATATGAAGAGTAGTTGAACTTATTAGATGTTAAGACTCTCAGCTGAGAACTTAAACATTTCTATAGAAGTTTGGGAATCATTCTATATAGTGAAAATTAGTTCTGGAAATAATCCAAGTTGATATTAGTGTTTAAAAATTTTAAGAGCTACAAAGGATAAGTGGTCTATGAGGACTGGTTGATCAGTATTGCCATTTAAATCATATTTTTGTTTATATTTCAATAAATAAAACTTATTAAGTATTGACCACTGGCTGTATCAGGACCATATTGAGGAAGCAAAGACTAATTAGACAGGCAAAAGCTTTAATGACATGAAGGATGTTTCTAGATTTCTTTTTTTTTTTTTTTTTTTGAGACAGAGTCTTGCTTTGTCCCCCAGGCTAGAGTGCAGTGGCACAATCTTGGCTCACCGCAACCTCTGCCTCCTGGGTTTGAGTGATTCTCCTGCCTCAGCCTCCCAAGTAGCTGGGATTACAGGCACATACCACCACACTTGGCTAATTTTTTTATTTTTGGGTAGAGATGGGGTTTCACCATGTTGGCCAGGCTGGTCTTGAACTCCTGACCTCAAGTGATCCACCCAACTCAGCCTCCCAAAGTGCTGGGATTACAGGCGTGAATCACTGTGCTCGGCTCTAGATTTTTTTTTTTAATAGGTCTTTATTGTCAGCGTTATAACGTTAAGTACTTTGAACCTGTCGTCCTGAGATGGAATGCTTGCTTTTATGGGTTATCATTTTGTATAGTAGAGTGCTTTCTAAAAACGACAGTGCAACAATTCAGGAAAGCTGTAGCTATAATTTTCTCACAAGTTATTTTGTTGGTCCGTGAGACAATCTATAGGGAAAATTAGTGAATAAAACCAGGATAATCAGGAAGCTGGTCAGCTGTCTTCTGCCTCTTCCACTGCTGTCTACTGCTGTTAAACTTTTTTAAGTATCTTAAAGTTAGTTTCCACTGGAAGTGTGGTTAGTCGATTTTTTTCAGTGTCATAAACGTGTATGTGTGTGTATATATGTATACACATATATAAAAATGCCATTGTATTCATGTTATAAACTCTTGGTACCATGGTTATTTAAGGTATAAATAGTTTTCTTATCAGGGACTCTTGTCTCTGCCACCGTTGTGTAGGGAGAGAATCTCCCATCTCCCATCACCCCTGCTTTATATGAGCCACAACTGCATTAGAATCATGTTCACTATCATCCATTTATAGCTGGTGTCGCAGAAGGGTTTTCTACATGATGAAGGACTTCTGACAAATTTGATAAACCTGAATTTTAGGAAACTTGAATAAAATTCATATTGTGAATTTATAAATTCTGTACCTATTTTGAAAGAACACTTTTTTATTTATTCAGCAACTCATTTATAAGCTTGATACAGTGAAGAGCTCTGGAGGCCAGGAATTGGAAGACAGCTTTCTGTAGTTGCCTTCTGTAGAGAAGAAAGTTGCCTAAAGTTGCTTGAGCCAGTCAGAGCTGCTTTAGCTGTTTCTTTCCTTATAAATAACTGTTAAAATCAGTTAAAAAAAATAACTTCTCAGTTGTGTTGTGTTTATAATGACCTTCTGTGATCTGAGATTGTAAAAGAAAATTCTCCCATATTTTCTTTAGGAATTCTGTACTATCATTTTTTTGTTATTGTTAAAGTATTTCCCCATCTGGAGTTTATTTTGGTGTGAAGTTTAGGGAGTTAATTTAAATTTTTTCAGAGGGCTAATCAGTTGTGCCAATACTATTTTTCAAACAACTTTTCCAATTTGAAGGAGTCTTTATCAAATAATGAAACATCTTTGTGCTGTCTCATTGTATGGAAGTTTTTAATATTTGTTTAGTCAGATCTGTTATTGTAATTTTTTTTAAATTGGCAGATTTATGTTATGAACCTAAATTGCTGTATACCTTATAGAGACAACACAGTGCTCCCTAAAGCTAATCTAATCATTTTGTTAGCCAGTAAATATTTGCTTATGAAAAATGAAACTTTACTAAGAATTAGAAAGTACCAGAGCTTACTACTTTGATACCACATATATATAATTGCTTTCTTTTTTTTCAGTTATTATTCTGCATTTTATAGCTTTAATTATATGTTTGTTATATATATATATGTTTTATTGCATTTTAGATTCTGAGGTACATGTAAGGAACATGCAGGATTGTTGCATGGGTACATACATGGCAATATGGTTTGTTGCCTCCATTCCTATCACCTATTGTAATTTTTTAAACAGAAGTTTTTATTTTGAAGAGCTAGCAGTGGAATAGAAATTTACAGTTTGCCTGGAAGTTACAGTGAGACACCGTTTAGTTCAATATAACATGGACCTATCTAATAAGTAAAACTGTTTATCTGAGATTTCTTATAAAATATTGATTTTTCTCCCAAATCTGTTAATTTTTATGTCTATGGATTCTGAATTTTAGGTCATGCCTAGAATGCCACCTCCCCCTTTTAACCTTGAAATTGCTGATGTTCTTCTATGTTTTCTGTTTTCCTGTAGGTACTACTAAAAATTTTAGATCAATACAGACAGAAAGAATATGTATCTCCCCGTGTTCTCCAGCAAGCATTCAACTATCTCAACCAAGGGGTGGTTCATTCTATAACCTGGAAGCAGATGAAGCCACACATACAGGTTAATGTCAGAGAGCAGTTCTCCAAAATTATTCTTTGGTTAAAATAAGTTTTCTAGACAAAGTTAATATTACTAATCCTATATTTTACATTTAATATATATTACATTTTGCCATTAATAATTTCTAACGAGTGAAGTCTTATGTCAGCTATAAAGGGTTTAGAAATTTAAGCATTTGAGAAAAATGAAGCCTTCAAGTTTTATGAGTCGGGAGACTTGGATTCACTTGATCTTGCTTAATCTCATTAAGCCTCATTTTCTCCTCTATTAAGGCGGATAGTGCTTTTCTACCCTTCTTATCTAACAGTTGCTAGGATCAAATGAGGTATTTTGTGTGAAAGCATTTTGAAAACTTACCAGGGCTCTAGTAAGGTAGTGTTATTTTTCAGGAATTGAAGCCTAATATGTGACCATTTGATTTGTAGGTATGAGCAAGGTTTTTGTTTCTTTTCTTGGATTGTTAAGTGCAGTAGCAGAATTGTTTCTGTATCAATTGTTTGCCGAAAGGTAGAATTCAGCATTGTTATTTAGCTAAAGAACAAATGAGAATGGAAAATTATAGGCTACTAATAAATAAGTACTTATTTGTATACAAATAATTGGAAAATTCAGCAATGTTAGGAACTGAATACCCACCCTCTCCCAAACTATGAATGCTTAAATTTTATAAATGATATCTGAGAAGAAGAATCTTTCACTTTGCCGTTTGCTGTCCAGGATAGAATTTTAGTGTTATTACCCATCTTACCAATAGATACCTTTTCTCTGTTTTATGTACACATCTTAATAACTATTTGCCTAGTCACTTTGTAAAAATAGTGATAATTTCTTTGCAATTAGTGAAGATACTGATTTTATTTGCTGTGTTCCCGTGAAGTAAGGGTAAGTTGTGATAGCATTTCTTTTCTACTTGATACCTTTGGCTTTATTTTTACATAGGTATAAAGTAGGAATAAGAAAATGCTGATCCTTAGGCTGAATTTTTTCTCTTAGAATTATTTAATTTGGAATAAGTGGCAAGAGATGATCCTGTTTTTATATAAATAGTTGTTAGAGCATAAAATGGCTTAATAGAGCATTCGCAGCAGTCTGCAGTGAGGCTAGTAGATACGACTTTTCTCTACCTGAAACCTACATCTGTAGAATAGGAAATTAGTTTTTTGGGAAATAGAAGAAAAGAAAATTTCAATTTTTTTTTTTTTTTGAACTGGAGTTTGTCACACAGGCTGGACTGCAGTGACATGATTGTGGCTCACTGCAGCCTGGAGCTCCTGGGCTCAAGAGACCCTCCAAGATGAATGCCACCGTGCTTGGCTAAGTTTTTATACATTTTTTTTGGAGATGGGGTCTTGCTACAGTGCCCAGCCTGGTCTTGAACTCTTGGCCTCAAGTGATCCTTCTGCCCTTGGCCTTCCAAATAAGTATCTGGCCCTTTAATATTGATAATACATGGACATTTCGGACCAAAATGGAAATGTTAAAAAATATTTCAAAGTAAGAATTATAATAGTAAATATAACCTTGACTTGGCATTTTACACACACAGAGTTTGGAAAACTAACATCATAAAGACTGTCAACAAATATGTTATTAGTATTCCCCAAACTTGAATAGCCTGTACCCATTTGTTACTTTTTTTTTCTCATTTTAGAATATCTCTGAAGATGTGATTTTTTCTGTGATGTGTTATAAAGATGAGGATGAAGAGATGTGGCAAGAAGATCCATATGAGTATATAAGGATGAAATTTGGTAATTGAGATGGTTTTCCCATCAGTTCCTGGATATGTAAAGTAATATAACTAAATTTATATTTTTAAGCAAATTTTATTACTTTGTTAAATCCCCCAGATTCTGCTTTGCATAATATAATCTGAAACTTTGAGAGTTTGATGTTATCTTGCTGAACTAGAGAACTTGAGGTCTTCCGATGTGGGAGATGAAAAGCCGCTTCATTCATCTCTCTTATGGGTGCTGAAGTTCCCATGGAGCCATCTGTTATTTATGCTGTTGTGATTCTGATCTGAAGGGACCCTTCCTTTTTGTGCCTTTTGGGAGACTCATTGATAGACTGGGTTGTTCTCCTGTGGGAAATACTTTGGATTTCTGCATATTTTAGTGGTACCCCAATTTGGTTTGCCTGCTTATCTGAGACACTAAGTGTTCTACAAGGGAAATAAATTACGTATTGGGGCCCCACTGTGTGTGGCCCAGTTCTTTGGGTGTCCTTTTAGCTTGGATCTTCCTGGAAGCTGTTGAGCTGTGTAGGTGGTCTGATTTATTCCCAATTTGTATTAATTGCTTCAGGGAACACTCAAGCACTTAACATAGCAAAATATTAATTTGCCTGTCTATCTCCCACAACTTAGAAGCTTTCTGAGGACAGGAATTTTATCTTATTTATTTGCTTTATTTTGCATTTTCTCTCTCTTCTACACCTCTGCGTTCCTCCACTAGTGCTTGGCCTCCAGTATGCCTTCAATAAATGTTGAAACAAATGATTGCTAAATCTAGCACTGCATGCTGAAAGTGCTGTGACAAAACAGTGCTTTCCCCTTAGTTGAACCAGGTGTGTCTAGCTATATAAGCTAAATCTACTGATTCAGATGTTAGTTTGTTGGGCTTTGTTTTTACAGAGCTTTGTGTTTGTATTATTGGATTCAGTAACTGAGGAACCCCCTTTTCTCTTGGAGACAAAGTATATGAAAAGCAAATGAATGAGAAATATTTACTATCTGCTTTATTTCTCTATTCTCTTTTTCTTTTGAAAATCATTATTCATATGTATAATTTACTATTTCCCCTTTCTTATGCCTTTGTTTTTCTGGTTTGCTTTGAGTGATTAGCCAGTCTTTCTTCTATCTTTTTTTTTTTTGGCTAGAGTGCAGTGGTATGATCAGAGCTCACTGCAGCCTTCTGCAGTCTTGACCTCCCAGGCTCCAGTGATCCTCCCACCTCAGCCTCCAAGTAGCTGGGACCACAGGCATGTGCCACCAGACCTGGCTAATTATTTTTTGCAGAGATGGGGTCTCTATATATTTCCCAGGCTGGTTTTGAACTCCTGGCTCAAGTGATCCTCCTGCTTTGCAAGGCATTCTTTTAGTGTTTACTTCTTTTATAATACCTATGTGTTTTTGTGATGCACAGAATATTTGTTTAGCTTTCAGAGAGCTGCCATTATTTTACATATTCTTCATATCTGATAGGTATAAATATCTCAGTTTTTAGAAAATAAGAACTGTATGTCTGTTGATTAACAGTGGGAATTTACATTTTATTATTTAAAAGAGGCTATGGGTAGCTCAAGACTGACTAAATGAAGTGAGTTTTCTTTAATCATTTCCTCCGGTAGATTGGAATGCAGTAGCTTTTATTTGATATGTATATTTTACTTTCGAATAACCATAGGGAAGAACAGTTACTGTATTTTCTTTTTATATGTTTGTCACTTGCAGTTATTTATGTGAAACAAAGCATTTCTATCTAAATGTATTGACTGATATTAATGTTTTAGTTTATTTATTTTTTGTATCTACTTTTTAACCAACATCTCCCCATTTCCCCTACCAATGTTTTTTGATTTGGTAAAAACTAACAAGAGCTCAGGCTTTGATGTTAGGGTAGCCTGGTTATGAATGCTGGTTTGGTCACTTACTTGCTGTGTGACTGTGGATGGGTTATTTAACCTCTCTAAAATGCAGTGCTTTCAGCTATGAAACGGGTGATGATAATAGTGCTAGGAGGATTAAATGGGTTAAAGCACATGAACTAACTGCTTAGCATAGAATACTAGATGCTTCCAAAACTGTAGCATACTGCCTGGCACAGAGTAAGTACAGTACTCCAAAAATGTTCTTATTATGTTTGTATTTTGTATTTTGAGATAGACTTAGATTTGGCTTTATCTTTTATATTTAAACAAGGACGTATCAGATACCTCTCAAGGTTTCAGTTTCTTAGGTAAACTGCCTATTCTGAGATTTGTGAAGGTGTTCATGGTATTAAGTTTTAGGTAGGTATATATTCAACAAGTGTCCATGGCTGACCTGCTGAACCTACATATTGACAGAGCCAAGCATGGTCCTAGCAATCCCTCAAGGCTTTCATACTTGCTGTTTCCTCTGCTTGGAGTGCTTTATCCATGGATTGCTTTCTCTCTCATTTCATTCAATTTCTGCTTAAATCTTACCTTAACAGAGTTGGAGAGGCTTTCCCTGACACCCTGTTTAAACTAGCACCCCATACTCTGTCACTCTGTTTCTTCACCCTATTCTTCATTTGTTCTTCGCCTGACTTTTGTGTGTACATATGTATAATCTGTTTCTTTCTCATAACGTAAGCTCCGTGAGAACCTTTTTTGTTTGATCTTTGTATCCCCAGGGTGTAAAGTAGTGCCTGTCACAAAGTAAGAACTGAGTGAATTTTTGTTGTTTTTTGATAGAGATAAAGCACTTTTCCTTTCCTCAGTGAAACAGATGTGCAAATGCATTGTTTTCTTCAGTATAATAGTTTGAAAGGACAACCTATAGAGTTTGATGAACATTGTTGTGTAGGAGACAGCGATGTTGTGGTGCCATTGTTTGTCCTTAGCTCTTTTGTGCCATCAACCAGTGTCATATGTGGATGGTTTTATTTTTTTGGTTTGGAATAGTGGTCAGTCAGGTTTAAAATCTAGAATAAGTAAGTATATTTTTACTAACATGGTTTTAACCTTTTAAAATCTTAGATATTTTTGAAGATTATGCTTCTCCCACCACAGCAGCCCAGACTCTCTTATATACTGCCGCAAAGAAAAGAAAAGAGGTATTTCATTTTTCTTTTTAAATCCAAAACTAAAAGGTGGCCTGTGTTGATTTGATACTCTAGTATATCCCTAGTATTTGAGAAATTACATTATTTGTTATAACTTGTTGCCTTAAGAAATTTTTTTCTGTACTGGTGAGGGGAAAGGGTATCATGGTTATTTTGTTTTCTTAATAAATTGTACCTTTCATATTGAGCTTATAGTTGCTTGATGAAACATAATACAATGGCTTTATTTTTTAAAATTTGTGCATCATAGTTAATACTATAGTAAGACAATGCAAGTTCATGCAGACTAAAATGGATTCTTCTGTTTCTTTAGGTGTTACCAAAAATGATGGCATTCTGTTATCAAATCCTAACAGACCCGAACTTTGACCCTAGGAAGAAAGATGGAGCCCTGCATGTGATTGGTTCCCTAGCTGAGATTTTATTGAAGGTCAAGATAATCAAAATTTAATTTACATAGTAACCTTGTAAAGCACAGGCAAATGACAGAATGTGAAAGTTATGGTTAATTTAAAGCTGGTGACTACTTCTGGATAATTGAGTTGACAAATATCCTCCTTGCTGTCACTTATTTCTTTAACTAAAAAGGAAATTTGACCGTTTAAGTTTTCAGTATGAAACTGTTGCTATGTGAAAGGGATGCAAAATATCTTATTTCTACAAAATCAACATCAAACTGATCTAAGGTAATATTTGTCTTGTTTTAAAACATGTAACATATAGGTCAAATGATCTTACAAAATTATAATTGGAAATAATATTAAAAGCAAGTCATAATAAATATACTTGATTAGGAATTGATTCTTACATATGAAAAAGACATTGATAAGTTAAAATTTGTTTCTTAATAGAAGAGTTTATTCAAGGACCAAATGGAGTTGTTTCTACAAAATCATGTATTTCCATTATTATTGTCTAACCTGGGATATCTTCGAGCTAGAGTAAGTTTTTCATATTTCTGTTAAATAAGTTTTTCATATTTCTGTTATGTATCTTAAATCTTCATAATTATTTAAATAAATATTTTTGGATAAATTGACCTTTTACCACATATTGAGATGAAATAGAGTCAATTAAATGTCCGCCTATGGTCACATCAGCTGAATAAAGGAAAACCTATTAAAGAAAAGATTTATGGATTTTATTTCCTGCTAGTTTTATTTCATTTGTCACCCCAGCCTCACTTGCTGCATATGTAAAACATGCAATGAGAAAGATGATTTTATAGCGGTGGTACCACTTAAATTCATAAACGGATTTATCTTACGTATAAAATGACATGAAATTCTAGTTCAGCTAAGAATTTGAATTTGATTTTCAGTATATTAGTTATATTTGCCTTAGTAAAATGGAGAGAATAATAATCCATGTGAAATTACTTGTGCTCTATGTGTATATTCTTTTAGAATCAATATATTTTATGGAGAAATAGAAACAGGACTTTTGTTCAAGAGTCTAATATTTCTTTTTGTAAATGTATCAACACAAAAAATGTCTTGCTAAAAACAACATATATTAACAATGTACACCAGAAAGCATTTTATAAAATACGAGTTACTAGAGAAATATTTGGGCAAATGTGAACTAGGAATGCTGAGGGCACCTGAGCATTTTTACAGTTGGGCTTCTACCTTTGAGAAGTTGTATGAATTGTAATTCTCTTACTGGAAGTCTTTAGTAACTAAAATTAATTTCTATTGATTGTGTTTGATGCACACAGAGAGTAAAATTAAGTAATAATGATTCTGTGATCTAATAGTTCAAAGGAGATAATCTATACCAGCTTTAAAAACCTTATGTGAGTAAAAAAAAAAAAGAAGTTTGCTAAACCAGTTAGTGTAAGGGAAAATGTTTTTCCTAAGTGTGACAAATGACTTTCAGATACTGGTTTGGAGTTGCTTTTACATATAACAAATTAATTACAAGTTATAATATTTATTAAAAGCATAAACAGGTTTTTTTTCCCAGAGAGGTATTTGGCTTCTTTTTCCTGTGAAAAATGTTATTGCATATAGGTAATCTAGAAGTAATGAAAATGCCTTTCTTATAAAAAGAGGGGGATGTAGAAGTCAGAAACTAAGGCTACTATCCCCAAAAGCAAACATTTCTTCGTAGAATTAGTGATATTTTACTAAGAGGTTCTTACATGTGTGATGTTATTACAGAATCCTATAATCCTAATAGCTCCCTACTTGATTTTTTAAATAATACAGTCTTGCTGGGTACTTCATGCATTTAGTTCTTTGAAGTTCCATAATGAGCTCAATCTAAGAAATGCAGTTGAACTAGCGAAGAAGAGCCTGATTGAAGATAAAGAGATGCCTGTCAAAGTTGAAGCTGCTCTTGCTCTTCAGTCCTTAATTTCTAACCAGATACAAGGTAAAGCCAAAATACCTTTTAGACGTTTTCTCGAATACTTTTATTTACTTTCTTCCCTAATGAAGATGAATCTCCGTGTCTGAGAGTTCAGGGTTTGGAATTCTGAGGTTTTGCCTTCTCAGAATTTTATAGGAGTTTATTTTTGTCCTTTTTAGGTGTTCCTATTGACTGTAGTTTTCAAAATTTTAGATTAAAAAACCTGTTAATTACCGTGGGGCCCTAGGGTAGGCTGGGTATAAAGAGACCTGGGCCCGGTTTTGATTTTGCTTCTAACTTGCCATGGAAACCTGGGCAAGGTGCATGATCTGTCGAGGTTCAGGTTTCCACATATTTAAGTTTAGGGGAGTTGGACTGGATGACTTTATGATTCCTTTCACCTCTAGGACTCTATATGATTCCCCTAATTTTGAAAGTAGCAAGTAGTATTTTTAGTGAGTGATAGCAGACATCTCATTTGTTCAGAATGTCAGAATATTCTGATCAAAGTTCAAATAAACCTTTGAAAGCAGGTTCAGCTTTATGAGGAATATGAACCTAGTTTGCCTCTATTCAACAATGTTTCAAGGGGAGGATTGGATATTGTATATATGGCATGGGAGGGTGGTAGAGATGGCCTGGGGCAGGGAAGGGGCCTCATCAGTATTTGGGATAGTCTTCATGTACATGATTTTTTTTTGTTATAACTTGTGAGAACTGATTAGTGTTTTACAAATCATTCTGATGACACTGTGTATGTATAATCAGAATTTTTCAGTGGGGGCTGTTAGTATTTTGGGACAGTTTCTGCACAGGAAAGTTCTCTCCTGTGCAGAACTTCATATCCTTATATTATGCTTGGGAAATTGATATGTTGGTGAACATTATTTTGGTACAACTTTGTAACTTAGTCACCACAGAGAAAGTGTGTCTCTAGAACCTAATTTAGGTATTACCCTGGGTCACTTTACCTTGTGACCAAGTTAATTCCTTTTATCATCTGGGCATGGTAATTTTTATTACTTTTGTTTGTTTTATTGAATTAGCTAAGGAATATATGAAGCCACATGTGAGGCCTATTATGCAGGAACTGTTGCACATTGTTAGAGAGACAGAAAATGATGATGTTACTAATGTCATCCAGAAGATGATATGTGAATACAGTCAAGAGGTAGCCTCAATTGCTGTTGATATGACCCAACACTTGGTAAGACTGGGCAGTTTTATGTTAATTTGGTTTAGAAACCTTGAGTAATCTAAATAAACTTCCAAATATGGAGTTCAGTTTTATTTGTACAGTCATGTGCTGCATAACAACATTTCAGTCAATGACAGATTGCATATACAATGGTGTGCTCATAAGATTATAATACCATGTTTTTACTGTAACTTTTCTGTGTTTAGATACAAACACTTCCATTGTGTCATGATTGCCTAAGTAGTCACTAAAACAAACTGTACAGGTTTATGGCCAAGTAGGCTATGCCATCTGGATTTGCCTAAGTACACTCAATGATGTTCAAGCAAGGATGAAATTACCTAACGACACATTTTTCAAAATGTATCCCTGTTAAGCGATGCATGACTGTAACTGAAGTATAGATATAAAAATTATTCTGATACTTCTATAGTTAATTAGAGTTTAATAACATTTAGGATTAATCTCTTTGATCTAGAATATTCTGAAATTTTATAATATGCCTTCTAAATTTTTAATTTCTGGACTTTGAATCACAAAACTCATTTTCTTCAGTTTGGAGCAATTTAGTGTTTTACTTTTTTGATACATTTCTCCTTACTATTTTTTTCGGTTCTGTATTTCCTGATGTGGAGTATCACACCTGGACTGTATCTCTAACATTTTTTTAAAACTTTTCCTCCTGTTTTCCATGTCTGTTCTTTTTGTTTCATTTTCTAAGTGATTCCTTGACTTCTCAATCTTCTATCACATTTTTCTTTTATTACTTGATTTCACTTGTCCCAGATTGTGATTTTATTTGCTTAGTGACAACCAGAAGTTAAATGTTAGCTCTCTGGATATAATAGCTAGTGTAAATAGCTGTATTTAAAACATGGCAGATTCTGTTATTGTAAGAAGAGAGATGATTCAGTCAGCAAAGTGCAGACTTCAGAGTTTGAGCAATGCGGACTTTAGATGTGTGACACTGCCATTTGCTTACTTTTATAAAGGGGGGATGTCACAGTACTACTAATTGTGGAATACTTTAATGTTATTTTCATAGGCTGAGATATTTGGCAAAGTTCTTCAAAGTGATGAATATGAAGAAGTTGAAGACAAAACAGTAATGGCTATGGGAATTTTACATACCATTGATACTATCTTAACAGTTGTAGAAGATCATAAAGAGGTGAGATTTCTTTGTTGTCTATGATATAATAGTAGCACTTAACTGAAATTTATTTGATCAGCGGGCATGAATTTTGAAGTCTTGACTTTTAAATTGCTCCTTAGTTACGTTGCTATGCTTTAAAAATTGCCCTCAAATTTAAAAGAAACATATTAAAATGACTGAGTAACGTTATAATATTACATTATCATATTTGTAATATTATAATGTTATAAATATTATAAAGTATGTAGTACATCCCTTTATATTAACTTGAGTTCAGTTAATCTTATCTGCTATGTGCCAGGCTAGGTTCTTGGGGAATACCAAATTGAATAAAAATGAGCCCAGTTTGGCCAGGCATGGTGGTTCACACCTGTAATTCTAGCACTTTGGGAGGCCAAGGTGGGCAGATCACAAGGTCAAGAGATCGAGACCATCCTGGTTAACATGGTGGAACCCTGTCTCTATAGAAAATACAAAAAATTAGCTGGACATGGTGGTGTGTGCCTGTAGTCCCAGCTACTCGGGAGACTGAGGCAGGAGAATCGCTTGAACCTGGGAGGCGGAGGTTACAGTGAGCCGAGATTGTGCCGCTGTACTCCAGCCTGGTGACAGAGTGAGACTGTGTATCAAAAAAGGAAACAGAAATGAGCCCAGCTTTCTGGGAACCAACAATGTAGAATTCTTGGTAGAGAGTGACAGCTGTTCAGTCACAGTGGCAAGTGTTAGGTAATGGAACAGAATTCTGATATAATAAGTACTGTGAAAATGGAAAGGAATAAGAGAAAGAGCTGAAAAGCATATTTCCTAAACTGAATTCCAGAGTGTTATTGGGGTAAGGCTTTATACATCTGTTTATCTAGTGCTTTCACATCCATCAGATGATACGATCTTACCAAGGCCACCATGACAGAGGTGGCACAGGTAGTGGTAATCTGTTTTACAGAAGCGGAAAACAAAGATTTAAGAAACTTGCTTTGGTTCCAGAGCTTGTAAGTTGTACATTTGGGTTTGTAGTCAGATCATTTTGATAATGTATCAGTTTATCCCCATTTAAAACCTACAGCTCCTTCCCAAGTATCACATGGCTGTTCCTGAACTCAAGTTAGATTTTGTTCATTACTTCTGTGAGTGCAAATTGACTTGTTTGGCAATTATGGCAGTTACTGTTTTACAAGGTGAGCACTTAGGAAGCAGGTACTACTTTTTATTTATTTGAGACAGTCATTTATTTATTTGAGACAAAGTCTTGCTCTGTTATCCAGGCTGGAGTGCAGTGGCGTGATCTTGGCTCACTATAACCTCCACCTTTCAGGTTCAAGCCATTCTCCTGCCTCAGTCTCTCAAGTAGCTGGGACATGCACCACTGCACCCAGCTAATTTTTGTATTTTTAGCAGAGATGGAATTTCACCATGTTGGCTAGGCTGGTCTCAAACTCCTGACCTCAGGTGATCTGCCCATCTTGGCCTCCCAAAATGTTGGGATTATAGGCATGAGCCACCTTGCCCGGCTGCTACTACTTCTTTAAATAGCATTGTTAAACCATGTCGCTGTTGATTTATCCTGTGTTTATCACATGCCAGTGAAAGATGACTTGTTTGTTTTTCTTTTTTTTTTGAGACAAGTCTTGCTCTGTTGCCTAGGCTGGAGTACAGTGGCACAATCTCAGCTCACTTCAACTTTGGCCTCCTGGTTCAAGTGATTCTCTTGCCTCAGCCTCCTTAGTAGCTGCCGGCCACCACACCTGGCTAATGTTTGTATTGTTAGGGGAGATGGGGTTTCACCATATTGACCTGGCTGGTCTGGAACTGCTGACCTCAAATGATATGCCTGCCTCGGCCTCTCGAAAGTGCTGGGATTACAGGCATGAGCCTCTGTGCCCAGCTGACTTGCTTCTTAAAAATGGCTTGATATTCTTCTAGACTAGTCTTCATTTGCCTAAAGGACTTAATGTTAATTTTTATTTTCATTTTGATTATTTTATTTTTGTGTCCTTCTATATTGAAACTAGATGGTCCTCTTGGCAACAGTGAGATGTTCCAAGTTAAATGACAAGTAAATTTAAGGATTAGTTCTTTTGTCTTATACTTAGGACTTGTATTTTAAATTTGAAGAGACCTTAGAAATCACCTCGTCCAGTTTTCACAAGTGTGTGTGGGGAGTAGTAGAATGAGCTGCAGGGATAGTTTAAAAACAAGACAACATCTTTTTCTTACTTTCTCTTGATGTTAAATTTATTTTGAATTCCAAATAGTGTTTAAGGGACATGTGAACGTACTGTGATTAGAGAGGTATGCATTTAAATTGAGACACATGAATACAGCATCCTTACTTAAAGACAAAAAACCTAAAGCCTTCAGCTAAATGGCTTTACCAACAAGGCCATGGATAATTACAGGCAAAACCAACGGGAATCTTGGTCTCCTGACCAAGATTTTGAGCTTTGACTTATTAAAAGCAAACTTAGGAAACAATTATTTCCTTAAAAGGAAATACCACATTTATGAAACACGGACAAATAATGTATGAAACACAAAATTGTGATCTAAAATAGGGGCTTAAGCATATCCATTTTTGTTGAATGGTTTTAAGCATATTGACAGTATTTTCAACTGGGAAATTTTGGACCATTTGAACCTTAAGACAGTAGTTTAAGTTGCATATTAGAATATATTTGACAGTTGAAATAGGATGTTTACATGAAAAATGTAACCTATCATGGATTTTAACTTATTTTAAAATATTTAATACAAACGTTGAAAAAATCAAAAGATGTGAAAAGAAAATTCAGTGAAATTTTACCTTCGCACTCAACTCCCCAGCTGTCTAATTCTCTCTGGAAGTAGGTGTTTTTTCCTTTTTTTTTTTTTTTTAAACCAGGTTTTTGTATCTTTCTGGAGATTTTCTATTAACATATAAGCAAAAAGTGAATGTGCATATTTTTCTTTTATGAAAATAATAGCATACTATACACAGTTTTTGTTATTTTTTACCTAATATATCTTGGTGATCCATGTCAATAAAGTTATGTATTTTTAATGGTTGCCTAATATTCCCTTGTATGATATGTCAAATTTATTTTACCAGTCACTGTTTAGTGGATATACTTTGACTGTCTCTTGTTTAAATGGACATTTGATGGCTAGTAATCACAAACATTGCTGAAATGAATGACCTTTTACATGTCATTTTGCATACATACTATGTCTGAAGGGTAAATTCCTTGAAGTGGAATTGCTGGGTTGCATCGTATTTGTATGGGTAAGTTTGAAGGATGTTGCCAACTTGTCCTTCAGCATTTGTACCATTTATACTCCACAAATCAATATACACACAGGGTCTGTCTTCCCAGCCCCATAATTTTATTCATTGCCAGTCTTGATAGGTCAAAATTGTTAATGTTGCACTTGGAATTTGTACTCTTACCATGTATTATAATGAACATCTTTTTATAAACACAGGCAAAGATTATTTAAAAAAAACACATTTGTCTTCTATTGTATTTCAGTTTTTAAAAGTTCATTAATTTCATGTAAGGGGGATTTGATCTTTGTGATACCATTGGAAAATATTTCACTCATTTCTTCATTTATCTTTGACTTAAAATTTTTTAACTTTTTAGTCAGATGATTTCATGTTTTTCATTTCTTATTTCTGGGCTTTGAGTCACTTTCCCTTTTCAGGATACAATAATTATTTTTATTCTATTTTTTTTATGTTTTATTTTTCTACATTGAAATCTTTTATCCATTAGGTATTTATTTTGGCATAAAATACATGGTAAGGAACTGATAAAAACTGTTAAGTTTGTTATGGATTTAACCCCCATTTCTGTCATTAGTCTATATTTCAAAATTTTCTGATTATTCTTTCATGTTCAGCTTTTCACATGAAGTTTAGAATTGTCAGGTTACCATTTCAAAAATGTACTGTTGATATTGTTATTGGCAGAATATTAAATTTATATATTAACTTAAGAATTATAATTTTAAGCTTAATCTTAAAATTTATCTTTAGATTACGCAGCAGTTAGAGAATATCTGTCTACGGATCATTGATCTTGTTCTGCATAAACGTGTAATTGGTAAGTTCAAAGGTTGGCTAAAAAGATAAATTGAAAAATTTTTAAAAATTTGAACTCGAAGTATAATTTTAGCCCTTCAGATTTAACAAGATGGACAATTTTGAGAAAGAGAAACATATTCACTTCAATTTTTGGATGTCTATTCTAGTGTTAAATATCTGTATTTTCATTCAGAGATAAATTACACATCCAGTTAAGAATTTTTGGTCTTCGATTTTTAAAAGACAGATAATTTTAAATTGCACATTGCTAGAAATGAACTGAGATGAGGGTTAGGTGAGGTTACTTTAATCTGGGATTGAAAAATGTTTGATAGAGTTTTTGTTTTTTTTTTAAATTCAGAAATGTGAAATGGCTGGGCACAGTGGCTCACGCCTATAAGCTCAGTAGTTTGGGACGCTGAGGTGAGTGGATTGCTTGAGCCCAGAAGTTCGAGACCAGCCAGTGCAACATGGTGAAACAGTCTCTACAAAAAATATGAAAAAATAGCTGAGTGTGGTGGGCATGTGCCTGTGGTTGCAGCTACTCAACAGGTTGAGGTGGGAGGATCACCTGAGCCTGCATGATTCATTACAGGTAGAGGCTGCAATGAATCATGATTGTGCCACTGCACTCCCTCTGGGCAACAGAGTGAGATCCTGTCTCAAAAAAAAGTGTGAATTAATTGTCCTATTATCTCTTATACTAGCTGAATTCTGAGTAGAATCAGTAACTAATGTTAGATGTTACAAGCTGATGGGAAATTTGCAGAGTAGGCAACTCTTCCATTGTATTCAAGCATTTTGAAGATGCTAGCCCCATATCATGTGGGTGTGAGAGAGATGCAAGCTGTGTAGTACTCAGAAGGATGCAGGAAAGGCGTGTCTCTAATTAAGAGCGTTTGTCTCCAGGCTTTTTATTGTTCACTCTGTTGGTAAAAAATTGAGCATGCACTGCTAATATATGTGAATAATATTTGAATAGTTCTTGAATATATCATGGTAGATATAAACAGTGGAATACTATTCAGCCTTAAAAAAGGAAATCCTGTCATTTGTGACAACATGGGTGAACCTGGAGAACATTAAGCTAAGTGAAATAAGCCAGGCATAGAAAGACAGATACCATGTGATTTCACTCAAACTCATAGGAAGAGAGAATAGAATGTGGTTAGCAGGAAGTGGAGGAAGGGGAGATGTTGATCAAAATGGTGACCATAGTTAATAACAATATATACTTGAAAATTGCTAAGAGTAGATTTTGAGTGGTGTCACCACAATAAAGCATGTGAAGTAATGGATGTGATAATTAGCCAGATTTAGCCATTCCACACAATATACATATTTCAAAATGGTATATACATCATATATGCAATTTTTATTTTGTCGATTCAAAAATAAGTATTTTTTAGAAGTACATCTTTCAGTAAAAAGACCAGTGGTTGCCAGGGCTTGGGGATGGGAGGAAGGGAAGGATGAACAGGTAGAGCATAGAAGTTTTAGACAGTGAAACTACTCTGTAAGATTCAATAATGATGAACACATGTCATTATACATTTGTCAAAACCCTTAGAATGAACAACACAAAGTGTGAACCTTAATGTAAACTGTGGCCTTTAATTAATAAAAGAATTTCTGTAAGTTCTGTTTTGGCCTTTTTCACTTAGCACAGTGTGTCCATCTCTGTTGTTGCAAATAATAGGATTTTCTTTTTTATTTTTAAGGTGGACTAGTATTCTATCATGTGTATGTACCACATTTTCTTTATCTGTTCATTTGTCAGTGAACACTTAAGTATTTTCATATCTTGGCTATTTTGGAACATGCTTCAGTGAACATAAGAGGGCACATTATCTCTTTAAGATCCTGATTTTAATTTCTTTGGATATATACCCAGTACTAGGATGGCTTGATCATATGGTAGATCTATTTTTAATTTTTTTGAGGAACCTCCATTTTGCTTTCTACAATGGCTGTTTTTACTCTCTCATCAAGAGTATACAACAATTTCCTTTTTCTCTGTATCCCCTCCAGCATTTAACTTTCTTTTGATAATAGCCATCCTCATAGATATGAGGTGATATCTCATTGTGGTTTTGATTTGCATTTCCCTGATGATTAGTGATGTTAAATATTTTTTTATATACTTCTTGGCCATTTGTATGTCATCTTTTGAGAAATAGCCATTCAGATCTTTTGCCCATTTTTAAATTGTGTTATCTTCTTTCTTCTGAGTGGTTTGAGTTCCTTATATATTTTGGATATTAAATCTTCATCTGACATAGGTTGCAAATATTGTCTCTCATTCTGGAGGTTGTCTCTTCACTCTGTGGATTGTTTTCTTTGCTATGCAAAAGACTTTTAGTTTGATGCAATCCTATTTGTCTGTTTTTTGTTTTGTTGTTTGTGCTTTGGGATTATATACTCATATCAAAAAATAATACAAATAACATTGTCCAGACAAGTGTTCTAAGTTTCCATGGCACTTTTCCCCTACGTTTTTTTCTAGTAGTTTTATCATGTTAGGTCTTAAAGCTTAAGTATTTAATCCATTTCGAGTAGATTTTTGTAAATGGTGTAAGATGAGGGTCTAATTTCATTTTCTGCAAATGGATATTTAGTTTTCCCAGTGCCATTTATTGAAGAGACTGTCCTTTCTCCATTGACTGTTAGTGGCATGTTTGTTGAAAATTAATTGACCCTAAATGGGTAGATAGACTTTTGGGCTTTGTATTTGGTTCCATTGGTTTATGTGTCTGTTTTTATGCCAGTGCCATGCTAGAACTTTTAGAATTTCTGTATTCAGATCATTTATTTTTCAAGTGATTTTCTTACGTAAATTGTTTCTCATTTTCTCATTTGTAATTTTCATTTTATTTTGCTTTCAGTAAGGGAAGTATTTGTGTTGCTAGCTTTTGAATATATTAAGTTTTAAGTAGAGAAACTTTAATCAAGTTTCCAGGGTGCATACTAGTTTTTATAAGAGAAAAATCTTTCAAGTTAGACTTCTTTGCTCAGTGATATGGTAAGAACTGTTTGAAATTTTGTTGAGGTTTATGTTTCCTGATTGTATGTGTAGATAAAATTTACTTTTGACTGAGGATAATGATATTTGTGAGTATAAGAACATTTCCTTTGAACTCATCTACTTTACAGTGGGTCTTATTGTCTTGATTAACTTGAAGAATACTGTACATTTTACAAGTTCTGTAAATTGACAGACTCCCGCCCAGTGTATAGTTGTTAGTAAAAGTATAAATTTGAGATAGGTAGATACTTTAGCCTGGTAAAATTAAAATCTCCGAAGAATATTAATTATTTGTAAATTTTAAATCCTCAACATAAGAGAGGAATGATAATGCATACCTTCTTGTATCTATTTCTAATACAGTTTTATATATATTATAAAATAGAAAAAAACCTTTATTTTTTCAATAATATAAGACAGTTTAGTAAAAACAAATTTTTGCCTTGCCTCCTTATTGAATAGAAGGGCCGATCTTGGAAAGAAATGGAAGGTGGCAGATATATAGCCGAAGGTACAAATACTGAGAAAGGGAGGCTTTTGAGTACGTTGGATAGAGGAGGACTATGTCAGCATAGGTAGTCTAAACCCTCTGTGTGGTCTTTGTTTTAATTTTTGCTATTTCCTAGCATTCTAACTAGAGATTTTTTTCCTTCTAGAATTCTATGAAGAAATTCTTTCCTTGGCATACAGTTTAACCTGCCACAGTATTTCCCTTCAATTGTGGCAGCTTCTAGGTATACTATATCAAGTATTTCAGCAGGATTCCTTTGAATACTTTACAGGTATGGATTTGACCATAGCATTTTTGCTTTTCTGTGTCTAGATGTTACTTCCTGTTGATTCCCAAAATAAAAACACATATGATTCCAATATTCATCAGAAAATGTTTTTATTTCCCGGTCACATAAAAGCTGGGGCTATTGCAGCAGTGTTTTTCAGCCCTAGATATGCAGGCAGAGGAGGTAGGCTGAATTTCTTATTGAGTCTTAAGTTAGTTTATGACCAGAGCGTACATCCGTATGTTAATTTAATAAATATCTTATGGACAGCAACTGTATTCCAAGCTCTATTCTAAGCTCAGCAATCCAGCAGTGAGCAAAATAAACAGCGTTTGCTCTTTTGAAACTTACATTCTAATGGGGATGATGGGAGGCTAGGGAGTCACTCAGACAAATGAGCAAGAAAATATAAAATATGTCAGATAGTGACGAGTGTGCAGTGGAGAAAAGGAAAAAATTCAGCACAAGTACTTCAGTAAATGATGAGTGTTTTAGTCTTTCTGCTCCACATTTTCCCCATCTATAAATATACAGCAGATTTATTACTTTCATTTCTAGCCTTTTGTGGTTGCACGGGAAGAAAGTAATGTGTGGGTGCTACAGAAATATGGTTTCAGTGGGAATAATTTATTTCTGTTCCTGTCACTCAAGTCTCATTGGGATTTTGATTTTTTTTCAGACATGATGCCTCTCCTGCATAATTATGTGACAATAGATACAGATACCTTACTATCAAATCCAAGACATTTAGAAATTCTTTTTACAATGTGTAGGAAGGTAAGCATATCCTAATCTATAGTTGCAGTGGTTCTTACTAGTGCTTGCCTGTTTTGCTTCAGGTTACCTTTTCAGCTTGTTTCTTATACATTTAATTCTGCATTACCTTCATCAATATATATTTTTTTCATTTGTATTTTCAAAAGAATCTTTGGGATTTGAAAGTTTCATATTGTGTGTTGTGCTTATGAATGTTTGCTACTTTCTTATCTGTACTTTTTACTTTGTGTTTTTTCTTTCAGAAATGAAGTTTCTACCTGATTAAAGTGCTAGGACAATTAACCACACATTTTGTTAATCAGTGACAAATGGCATGATCTGTTTTATTTTTTAATTTAATGTATATGTTGGAAGCCATTAGATATAGGTAATTTGAGCATAAACAACATACGGTAAAAATTATAGTAGTTGGAAAAGCATCATTTAACAAGATAATCTATAATCCACATAATGGCTATTCTTATCCTTATACACAAACATGATTGTCTACTGTGTTGTTTTTGTCACAAGATAGATTTGGTCTTCTATTGGTTATATTTTGGGATCTTTGGCTTAATATTGTTTTTCTTTTCCTTTAGGTAAACCCATATATATATATATATATAAAATATACACACATACACATAAATATGAAACTATATTGCATAAATCTGGCTTAGACAATTTTATAAAGTTCGCATACATAACCAGAAACCAGAAAGGTTGGCCAGAGTTGAGAGTAAAGTAGCTAGTGTACAATTCCCCCCAAAACACACACTTTTTTTCCTCACTAGAAGGGATGTACCCATCTAGTAAGAGCTCTTCACTGCTAATCAGTATATCTGGTTTAGATCTGGGTCTCAGTTCAGTTCTAAAGAGTCAGGGAAATTTTGGGAAGTTGGTAAGCCATTTCACATATAAACTGAAGGGGCTGAATTGTGAGTTGTAATGAATTATTTACCACTGTGATAATCCATCTGGTTAAATCATAATCAGCTGGCAATCTTCAGTTTTCCCTGTCAGAGATGTAGCTAATAGAGAAAGAGGGAAAGAAAGCAATGAGTATAACAGTCCTGTGTTTTCCATTGGTAATTCACAGCTTCTCTGTATGTTTGCAGATATAGTAAAACTGATACAATGATTTCCGTATACTTATCACGTAGTTAAAATTTATTTCGTATTCTTTTATGAATATAAAATACTTGTTTTAATACTAGCTAATATTTGTTGAATTGTTATTGTATGACAGGCATTTTCTAAGCACTTTATACATAATAGCTTAATCTTTATGACAGTATGAGGAAGGTATCACATTTGTATCAAAAGGAAACTGAGATAATTTCTTGCACTGCACCTGAGATTAGGAAATAGTTCTAATCATGTAGCTACTATGTGTTGGAGCCAGATTTGAACCTAGTAGTCTGCCTCCAGAGCCCATTTAAAAAATTACAAAATATATTTTTGTTTTCTTTCCTTTTGGCAAACCTAAAACAAATTGCCGATTCCCCCAAGTAAATGCAGTTTTGGGAAGGGGAAGTAATTATTTTTCTTTCTATATCATATAACCTTATGAAGTACATTCTTTTATTCCCATTTTATAGATGGGGACAGTCAAAGAGGTTAAGTAACTTTTCTAAAAACAGCTCATAAGTGGAAGAGCCGTGGTTTGAACCAAGGCAGCCAGTTTCTAGAGTCCATTCACATTTTAGAAGCTGGACTGTGATATTTTGTCCTAGAGATAGCATTTTAAATTTATGTAAATACAGTTGATTCTTGGCTTTGCCTAGTATCTGCTTATGATTCAGCTCACTGACTACTTTCCAGCTTCCAAAATGTTTATTGCTGTTACCTCTACTTTTCTCTGTCTTTGTATATGTACACCTTTAAAATCTCTTTACCATTATTTTGATAGCATTTTGGGAGAGAATGAAATTAAATGGGAATGTTAAATCTGTCAGAATTATCTGGAATTTCTTAATTTATTTTTCCTAAATTTTATTTTTTTGGAAAATTATCTAAGTTTTTAAATGTAAATAATATAGTGTTCTTTATAGCATTATTTCGAATCCACCTTTTGTCTGTATTTATGTCTCTTTCATTCTTAATATTTTTAAGTGTTGCATTTTTTTTTTTTGTTGTTTCTTAAAAATAACTTAAAAGTTGCTTATTTCATTAGGTCTTTTTTCAGTGACTTTGCTTTTTATTTCTGTTACCTCTTTTTGTCTATATTTTAAATTTCTGTCCCACCCTTATTTCTTTAAGTCTATTCTTTTCCTTATGTCTTGTATTTAAACCATTAATTTATTTTTTCATTATAAACAATTTTTAATATAAGCAATGCTCTAGGAACTTTTTTGGAAATCTTATTATAAGGCAGTCACACTCCAAATTTTAGGTATGAACACGTACATTGTAGAATTGTTTATAATAGTGAAAATACAGAATTAACAATAAGGGAACTGTCTGGTAACTTTGTTATATTCACCTACTGTCATATAGTTAAAAATGGTTACAGTGTCCATGAAAAATATTCCTAATTATGAAGTTCATGTTGGGGAATTGAAAAGTATGTAATACGAAACTATGGTGGTTATGAAAAAATGGGTGCATATGGACCAGAATTCAAAAGGAACAGAAAAATAGTTTTATCGTTTAAAAAGAAGATTATTTTGTTTTGATTTCATTTTATAGTTTTGTTGCCTTTAAAGCGAAGCTTCATTTATCTGGAAAATTAACTCATATAATCTACTTTATTAATCCAAGGTCAAATAAGTGAATTATTGCTCCTTATAAGAAATGAGAGAGATGATAGATGGAATTTATTTTGACCATTCTTCTTTGGGTTGGCAAGGTAAACTTGTACAACAAGCAAAGCTGCGATTCCTATGGCTGAATTTATATGGGACATTTGTTTCACATGGACTTGATTAACCTCTATGCAGTACCACTCACTGCTGAGCTAAATTGTAATTACTGCAGGTACTATGTGGAGATGCAGGAGAAGATGCAGAGTGTCATGCAGCTAAACTTCTGGAAGTAATCATTCTTCAGTGCAAAGGAAGGGGAATTGATCAGGTAATGTATGTCTGGAAAGCACCTTACTTGACAGTTACATTTAAAGTTTACATGCCTGCTTGACATTTTGTTTATATTATGATGAAAAATGGAAAGGACAGCCTATAGATTGTGCTTGCTGGTACAAATCCTGTTTAAATGACTAAAAGAGCCAAGTAGTTTGGAAACTGTAGTTTGCATTGTAGCTGAGAAAGGCATGCACAGAAAAATATGTAATAATTTAAGGTACTATTAAAAAAATAATGAAGGAAACATTAACTGAGTTAATGAAGGAAACATTAACTGAATAAATTCTACTCAGTTGGAGTCTTAGAGATTTTCACGTTCCCTTTGTTTTTGTGTATTCTACTTAAATACTCCCAGATACCTTTTCTAACCAGCAATTAAGGTACTATAGAAAGAAGTTTTTCTTGACCAATTTTAAAGGCAAAATTTCATACTTTATATTTTTAATAAGTTACAAATTTTAATTCTTGTTTTCAACAAGATTAATGCAATTTTTGATACTATTGTGGTACGATATTCAATAAGAAAAATGTTGAAATATTTAAGTAAAATGTGATTTTTTTCTTTTAGTTCTGTTTTACTTTATGTATTTCTTACAGTTTTGAGATATAATTCACATTCCATCCATTTAAAGTGTATACGTAAGTGGTTTTTAGTATATTCACAGAATTGTGCAACTGTTATCACGATTTTAGAATATTTCATCACCCCTCTCCCAAAAAAACTCATTACCAGTCACTTGCCGCAAGCTCTGGGCAACCACTATGACTTTGTCTCTCTAGATTTGCTTATTCTGGGCATTTTATATAAATGGAATAATCTTATATGTTGTCCTTTGTGACTGGCTTCTTTCACTTGGCATAAGGTTTTTAAGGTTCATCTATGTGATAGTGTGTATTGATACTTTCTTTTAATGCCAAATAATATTTTGTTGTATAGTTAAATCACATTTTATCCATTCATCAGTTGTCGGTCATTTGGATTATTTTTACTTTTTGGCTATTATGAATAATGCTGTTTGGAAGTTTCGTGTACAAGTTTTTGTGTGGATATGTTTTCATTTTCTAGGAGTGGAATATGGTCATTCTATGTTTAATCGTTTGAGGGACTGTCAAACTGTTTCTAAAGCAGCTACACCATTTTCCATTCCTGCAGCAATGATAGAGAGTTCCAATTTCTTCATGTTTTTGCCAACACTTGCTTCATTTGTGAAGTAGTGTCTCATTGTGGTTTTTATTTACATTTTTATGATGGCTAATGATCTTAGGCATATTTCATGTACTGATTGGCCTTTATATATATATATTATTGCACTTTAGGTTCTGGGGTACATGTGCAGAACATGCAGGATTGTTCCATAGGTACACACATGGCAATGTGGTTTGCTGCCTCCATCCCCATCACCACTATCTGGCATTTCTCCCCATGTTATCCCTCCCCAACCTCCCTATCCCCGGCTGTCCCTCCCTTAGTCCCCCGCAACAGACCCCAGTGTGTGATGCTCCCCTCCCTGTGTCCATGTGTTCTCATTGTTCAACACCCACCTATGAGTGAGAACATGTGGTGTTTGGTTTTCTGTTCTTGTGTCAGTTTGCTGAGAAAGATGATTTCCAGATTCAC
>CAUYLG010033751.1:0-12500 GCA_963573385.1 Cacajao melanocephalus
CATTCTAGCCTGGGCAATAGAACAAGAATCCCGTTCTCTCTCCCTCTTTCTCTTCCTCTTTCTTTCTCTCGTACATTCTTTTTTTTTTCTTTCTTTCACTCTCACTTTCTTTCCTCTCTTTTTCTTTCTTTCAAAAAAAAAATATTCATACCCTTTGACACAGGATTTTCATTTTAAGAACCTATCCTAATGCAATTATTTAAGATACATACAAAGATCTATTCATAATCATGCTCACCGTGATGTTATCTAAAAGAGCAAATGATTGAAAAATGATTGAAAGCAATATATCAGTATATTTCTAACAACAACAAAAAATTGAATTTTGCTATATTGATATACTGAAGTATAATATGGCTGTATCAAAATCTTTTCCAAAAAAATTAAAATATTTTACCAAAAATTATATGAAAATATTTACCAAGAAAAATCTCAATACTAAACTGCTAAGCGAAATGCAGGATACAAATATAGATCATACTGATTATATATATACACACATTATATAACGTGTACTATAGTATGGATGCACAGAATAAAGATGTGAAGAAACTATTCTGAATGTTAGCAATGATGGATCTTAATTCCAGTAAGAGGTAACAAGAGGAGATAAGGAGACCCATTCTTTATAGAAAACAACTATACATACAGACAAAAATGACTAAAAATAACCATTTCAGAGCATTAGGAAATAACCATAGGCAAACAAAAACCTAAGAAATATTCCATAACCAAAGGCAAACAAAAACCTAAGAAATATTCCAGAGGCATAGTGCTATTTAATACTTTAGTAAGAATGGCAAGTTTTGATCTTCTTGCTTGGGGAATGTTACTTCCTGTATAGCCTGAATGGCAAAAACCTACAGCTTCAGCACCAGAGGTGGTAGACTTGGTTCAGGGTAGTGGCAGAACAAGTAGACATTTAAGCATAAGATTTTAGAAGTGAGAGAGCCATAGAAGATTGGGATTATAAACTCCCCACACACTCATGAGTTTCTACTAAATTATACATACGTGCAGAAGATCCCAAAGAACCAGATGAAGATTGGAAGTCTGGGGGAATTGTGAATTTCCTCTACCTTTGAATGTATTCCTAATTCACATACATCCTGGCTGCAGTGTAGTTGCCTTACTGCCCTGAGGTGTTCGACCATGACCTCTGCCCAAATCATTTACCAACCATTAAACTACACAGACACAGAGGAGACTCCTAAGGAGCCATACTAAAAAAAGTAGACAATATCAGTAAACACTCAAAAGCTAAGCTGAAACATCAGCAGATAAACACTGCAGAGGTAATAAATTTCACAGTATGAGTCTAGAAAAGATAACTGCCTACTAGAGCAAAAACACTAAAATACTCAGAAGAACAAAATAGGTAGATTAAACACAGAGTCACAATAACATACTACTTTCAAGTCTAATTTTCAACCAAAAATTACTAGACATTAGGAAAAAAAGATCCCGTCTCTACAAAAATTTAAACTGCTGGGAGGGGTTTCAAGCAACAATTCTATATCCAACAAAAATAAAGGCAAAATAAAACATTCACACATAAACAAAACTTGAGATATTAATTAATTGCTAGTAGAAGTGCTCATGCAAGAAATACTGCAGTAAGTACTTCAGGCTAAAAAGAAATGATACTACATAGTAACTTGGAACCACAAGACGGAATGAAGGGTACTGTGATTAGTAAATATATGAATAAATATAAAAGACTGTGTGTGTGTGTATGTGTGTGTGTATAGATGTTAAAAGTTTCTTCTCTTAATTTCTTTAAAAGACATATGCTTGATAAAAGCAAAAATTCTAATACTGTATTAAGTTTATAATGTACATAAATGTGATATTCGTGATTGCAATAGTGCAACGGAGAGGAAAGCAGAGGTAAACTGGTACAAAGTTCCCTCATTTTATTAGAAATAAGTATATTACATTAAAGATGCAATAGTATACATTAAAGGTGCATAGTATAATCCCTAGAGCAACTCCTAAAAAAAAAAGTTGCTATAATGTCTTTGGTAATTTCTATTAGGTTGGTGCAAAAGTAACTGCAGTTTTTGGCATTACTTTTAATGGCAAATACACAATTACTTTTGCACCAACTTAATATAGTCAGACTATCACTCATATATAATACGTATAAATACATACTGTGTTTTTTTACAACACACACACACACACACACACACACACACACATGAAAGTATACCAAAATGGTAAAGTATATCAAAATGGGAGCATTAAAAGTGAGTTTTTCCTTTTTTGTTGTTTGTAGATTGCACATATGATCACAATATTTTAAACAAAATACTCCAATAAAATTAAAACCATGGAAAATATATCATAATTATTTTAAAATATACATCAAACCCATATTCTAGTTGGTTAAGAAAAAAGATAAGAGAGAGAAGAGGAGATTCTGGCCAAAAAAAAGAAGAAAGGAAGAGAGAGAATAACAAAAACATCCATAGAGAAATAAGAGAATGTTACCTAAACATAAAGAATGAAAGAGAGGTTGAGGGTGAGTCACGGAAACAGAATAAGTGGAAGTGATGAAGAGGAAGGTGAATTCAGGGCTCGAGAGATACTAAAGATGTTTTTAATACGGATATCATGCATGGGAGTCAGGGAGTCTAAGAATCTCTTAAAAGAATATATACTTTTATTTTCCTGGACAGAGAATCTCGGTTTTTATCAGATTCTCAAAGGTATGTGTGGCCCCAAAAAATTAAGAACCAGTGTTCTAAACTAGTTTGCCAAATCCTATTCATTTGAACTGTGGATTCTGATGCATCCTTACCTCATTATTGCCTTTTGAAATGATAATTCACTAATTTAACTTAGTTCCTAACTGTTTAAATGCCCTTTATTCTTATTTCAGAGGCTTATATCTGGGTGAGAGGAAGGGCTAGAATAAGGAGAAGATTCTCTGGGCTATGAAGGCAAAAAACAGCAAGATGATTGTATAAGCTGGAAGTCTCCTACTCCTGAAGTTAGGTGCTAAGCGATGTAATTGTTGCTTTTATTTTAGGATCTATGAATTTATAATTTTTACAAGATTTCTCATGTGGTTGTCATGATCAGCCAGGTTAGGAATTATTGCTCTGAAGAGCAGTGAAGTCCTGCGGCCAAGATAGCTTATAACATCTCTGTATTCCTAGCACCCAAAGTTGTACTCGAAACACAGAAGATTCTAAATAGTTTATTAATAATTTTTAACAATATTAAATTTTTCCTAGAATGTGTATAAAAAATAAAATCAGGCAATGTCAAATTACGTATAAAAAACACATACTATATATAATAAACACATATTATATATAACAAACACATATTACACGTAACAAGTATTCAGATAAGACAGTGCCTATACATCATTTAGACAATAAGTTACTGGTTATATTAGAAAATTGGTGTATGCATTACTATTGCTTAAGTATTCGAGATCTCTGTCCCTGATATCATTTCTCTCCTCACTGGTCAAAGTAAGAATAACTTGTCATTCACATTATTCCCTAAGATAAGTCTTATTCCTTGAGTGAGTAATACCTCTTAGGTTCCTGAGTGACTGTAATCAAGGGACTTATGGAAACTTCAACGAATCTTAATGTTGGTTTCCTTTCCAAACAAAAGGAAAGAAATAATTATTTCTAACAAAAATGCTATTTTACATCAATTCCAAATCAAAAGTAAATCTGCCCATATAGCTGATTAACAAGTGTTAAAATTCTTGCTACACCAGTAGTCTTTTGAAACTATATACTTGTAATATGTGAGAATCATGGGTTAAAAGTATAAAAGGTACTTTAACATGATATTCAGATAAGGTTGTTTGACCACGTAATTCATAGAATAGAGAAACCTTTCCTTAAAAAACCAGGAATTCACTTCCTGTTTCAATCATAAGGGAAGAGAAATTTAAAGTTGTACATGTACGCATTCTGGTAGGTAGTGTACATTATTAGTAAAGCCATTTTAATATAAAATTCAGAATTGTTGATAATTATGCAACAGTGAAAGATCTAATTGTAGAGGGAAAAAATCCTGCGACAGAATAACATGAAATGAGATGTTTTAGTCCACTCAATATTCTACTCATCAACACATAAATGTAGCTAAACAGTCTATACTGCACTTAAATTGTGTTAGATTCACATATTTCACGGCTTGGTGGTGAAGCTTGAAGAGAGCCCATTAGACATTGTATGAGTCCATTTTCATACTGTTATAAAGAGTTACCCAAGACTGGGTAATTTATAAAGAAAAGAGGTTTAATTGATTCAGTTCCGCATGGTTGGGGAGGCCTCAGGAAACTTAACAATCATAGCGGAAAGCAAAGAACGTCTTATGTGGTGCCAGGGAAGAAAATGAGAGTGGGAAAGTGCCACTCTTTTAAACCAGATATCATGAGAACTCACTCAGGATTATTACCAGATTAGTATGGGGGAAACCACTCCCATGATCCAATCACCTTTCACCAGGTCCCTCCCTTGACACATGGGGATTACAATTCCAGAAGACATTTAGGTGAGGACGTGGAGCCAAACCATATCAGATATCTGGTGTTAGAATGAGAAATGTCCTGGAAGAGAAGTCATTCTTCAGGAAAGACCAAGTTAAAGCAGATATGTTGAACCTCATCACCATGTTTCAGTTGTCAATTTTTTTATTTCCAAGCTTAGAGTATATATCTGTCACTCTAATTTCTCTCCGATCCAGGCTCCCGCCCCAGACCCTCCTCCACTTCAGATTTTATTTATGTGTCCTAGGAAAAGAGCAGGGTAGAAACAAAAACTCAAAAGTTACTTTCACTATAATCTTAAAAAGATACTCAGTAGTATGAAGTATTCATGTTTAGGTAGCTCCTCTCTCCTTAACAGTATGTGTAATGTAAACAGGGAGAAGAGAGGTGCCCTTCCCAAGTTCTGGCATAAGTCCATGCAGGAAGATCAGTCACACAGCCTAACAAATAGGGAAAATCCATACACATATGGCAGCATCTAGTGGGATCAGCAGTGTTATGGGGCAGAGGAGGGTAAAAGCAGAAGGGGTGATGTGGTCCTTTTTTTTTTTTTTCAACTACTAAGGCCTGTGTTTGTGAACACATATGAGGCAATCTTCCTCAAAACTGCCACAGAACTTGGGGGACCTTGACATCCACCTTAACTATAAGGGCTGAAGCCAGTAAAGGACTTTTTGCAGCAAAGTTGTTTAGTTCTATTTCAACTGTCTTTTGGAATGGTTCAAACTAAACAGTAGGAAAAAAGCTAGAATAAAAAGATACTTTGGTAGAGTCAGGGTTTTACCATATTGCCCAGGATGGTCCTGAATGCCATAATACCCTAATGTTGTCTGTGTTCCTGTGTGTTGCCAGAGACTGTCAAATGGTAACATGTGGGTGAATTAATGGCTCTATCACATCCTCTAACGGAGAAGTTTTCTACCTGAAGTCCATGAAGCCTGGGGCCCTTCAGTATCCTCTAGGGTGGAGGTGTTCAATGTTTTGGCTTCCCTGGGCCACACTGGAAAAAGAATTGTCTTGGGCCACACATAAAATAAACTAACACTAACAATAGCTAATGAGCTATTTTAAAAATCATTAAAAATAACCCTCGTAATGTTTTAAGAAAGTTTGTGAGTTTGTGTTGGGCCACATTTAAAGCTGTTCTGGGCCACATGTAAGCCACAGGCTGTGAGTTGAAAAAGATTGTTCTGGGGGATCCAATCCATATGTTTTATGTGAATTTTTTAAATAGGTTTTTTAGGCCAGGCGCAGTGGCTCATGACGGTAATCCCAGCACTTCCAGAGCCCAAGGTGGGCAGATTGCGTCAGCTCAGGAATTGAAGACCAGCCTGGGTAACATGGTGAGACCCTGTCTCTACCAAAAATACAAAAAATTGGCGAGGCATGGTGGTACATCCCTGTGGTCTCAACTACTTGGGAGGCTGAAGTGGGAGGACTGGTTAAGTCCAGGGGCTAGAGGTTGCAGTGAGCCAACATCACACCACTGAACTCCAGCAAGGGTGACAGAGTGAGATCCTGTCGCAAAAATAAAACAAAATATGTTTTTCATCGTACTCTGAAACTAAATACTGGCCAGGTGCAGTGACTCATGCCTGTAATCCCAGCACTTTGGGAGGCCAAGGTGGGTGGATCACTTGAGCTCAGGAATCCAAGACCATCCTGGGCAACACGGTGAAACCCTGACTCTACAAAAAAAAAAAAAAATACAAATATCAGCTAGGCATGATGACATGCACCTGTAGTCCCAGCTACTCAGGTGACTGATACAAGGATCACTTAAGCCCGCAAGGCGCAGTTTACAGTAAGCCAAGATTGCGCCACTGTACTCCAGCCTAAGTGACAGAGTAACCCTGTCTCAAAATAAAATAGAAACAAGCAAACAAAACCTCTAAATACTAACATAAGGTATATGAGCACCCCACTCATTATCAAGCAATTCAATGCAATTTCAGTGCCATAATTGTGTCCATAGTTAGGCTTGGTGTCATGTGCTCTCCTCCAATGCTAGTGTTTGCTTTTAACGTATCCATAAGCAATGGCTAACTGCTGCTGAGGAGGCCTGTCCAAATGTCATGGCAACAGCCTTGCATCTACTGCTGCTGTACTCACGTTAAATATTCTGGCAGAAAGTGATTTTTACTGTAGCCAAAATTTGTAATTAAGGTATTTGCACTAAATAATACAACTTTAATTCTCAAGTTACATAGTAAATCGAAACTTTGTCATTTTGGCTAAGGTAAATTAAGTACTATTTGATTTAGGACCAGAATTAAGGCGAGCGGGGGGCGAGAAACTGGGCTTATATGTCAAAGCTTTGTTTGCACCAAGAGCAGGCCAAGCAATGTCATAGCACATTTGTACAAAAATTAGAGATTCTGAAGTGGACTGATTAGAAAAAAATAGGTGGAAAAATGAGGGATATCACATCAAACAGAGTAGGAAAGGACAGATAAGGCAGACTCAAAAAACCAGAACTACACTAACCATTTTCCATATTTGTATTTCAAGCTGATGTTCTGCTGGTCTTTGCATACACCAACTTGCAAAGGGTGCAAGAGCAGTGAGCATAAAAGTAAACTAAGTTTGTTAAATACTTTCTTCTTATTTTCAGCATTTTTTTTTTGAGACAAGTCTCACTCTGTTGCCCAGGCTGGAGTGCTGTGGTATCATCTTGGCTAACTGCAACCTCCATTACTAGGTTCAAGAGATTCTCGTACCTCAGCCTCCTGAGTAGCTGGGACTACAGGTGCGCACCACCACACCCAGCTAATTTTTATATTTTTAGTAGAGGTGGGGTTTCACCATGTTGCCCAGGCTGGTCTTGAACTCCTGGGCTCAAGTGATCCACCTGCCTCAGCCTCCCTAAGTACTGGGATTGCAGGTATAAGCCACTGTGCCCGGCCTATTTTCAGCATTTGGGGTTGCAGTAATACAACTAGATCATCAAAATAATGGCTTAGTAACTAAAATAAGCTTATTATCAGTATTTTCAAAATTATAGTGATAATTACCATGACATAAATATCTAAATCATTTAGGCAACATATAAAACATAAAACAAGCAAGTAAATCTGTCTAGTAATAAATCAAAATGTTGGAAATCCAATGTAAATAAAATATTCGTTTAAGATTGCTTAATTTAAATTATATTTCTTAAGGTCTATTTTCATTTATTTTGAAACTTTAACTTGTAAATTTATCTAGTAGATTTGTTTGAAAAACAGTATACTAAAAGCATGGGCTCTGGAGCCTGCATGGTCTGGGATTGAGTTTCAGAGCTCACATCTATAAGCTGTGGGATCTTGAACAAATCATCTTACCTGTAAAATGGAGATAACAGTAGCACCAAAATTCCACTATAATTTCTAAAAAATTAGGGGTATGAGCTCTGGAGTCACACTTCTTGGACTTTTTTACCTAAATTTCTCTTCTCCTGGTATGTATTACTACAAGGTTTTATTAAGCCTATCTCATAAGGTTGTTGTTATAAAGACTAGATGAGTGTTTGCAGTTCATATAGCGGCATGTACTCCATCCAGCCAGCCAGCCATCCAAAGTGCCTTCATTATTAGTATTATGTGTTTACAGTTGTAAGGACAATAACAATGAAGAGTTTACATCTGGTTTCATATACGCACATTAAGGAACATTTTGACAGAGTATCAGAGTCTAAAAGGTACTGAGGAGGTAACACAATTCTTCTCTTTAAAGAAAGTCCATATATGACTAAAATATAAGAAACTATTTTTAAAATTATACTGTTGCCGTCTTGTATATCTTAAACTATGTTTGTTTTCACCGTACTGGAAAACACACTATTTCTGAAACTCCTTAGAGTACTGGCAGTCTGACAATACAGCAAGGTTTCCTAATAGTTTGGTGGCTTACCCTCATGTCACATTTTCTTTGTCTAACTAGAAAGCACTGTAGCACTAAACTATATATGCCAACAGCATTAACAGCTGCTAGTCAGAGGACTCCTTGACACCTGCTAACTCCAGCATAGCTTTATTTCTGCTGATTAAATTTAACTGTTGAGCAGTTTCACTTACCATATAAAAATGTTGCTGCAGAGGAAACAGTATCAGTGAATGAAGTAAAAAAAATTTTTTTTTTCAAAAATGTGGCATAAGTTACCCATAACAAACAGAACTGCCACCTTTCTTATCTGGGTGTTGATTCCCATTAAAGGTCAATTCCCATGGTTTAGAGATTTTTTTTTGTTTAGGTATCTTTTTTTGTCTCACCTTTATGGTTCTGTAAAAACTATAAAAGTATTTGGAAACAAATTGCTATATAAATCACAAAATATCAATTAGATTTTAAAGGATAGGAGTGAATGTTCATTTATATTTTGGTTTAGTCTTTTTCTATCAAATAATACAGCCATTGTAATTTCTGTAGGAATGAGCTGGGATATAAATAAATAATAAAAGCAAATGCTGACGATACACATTTTCTGTTACTGTGTCAAGACACAACATCATTCTCCTTTGTTGGCGCATTTGATTGAATTACTTCATTTATTTTTGCCATGCATGAGGTAGTTTTTTGTGTACATTTATGAAAAAATTTTCATAGGTGTGCCTTCCCAAAAATGTTTCATTGATGCACTATGCTCAATTCTGGATATATTAATGGATACACTTTGGATTACAGCCAATAGATGGCACTGCTCTCACTAGGTAGCAAAGACCACATAAGGTCTCATTACAGGCACAAATTATTAAGACTAAATATCTGCTCAAATCGGTGAATCTGAATTTTTCATGATGAGGGACACATATTAAATATTTTAAAATCTATACTTAATATAAGTTACCGAATATGAGAGGCCAATTTAAGGCAACTCATCTACTTATTTACCTAAAAGCATTTGTTGAGCGCCTACTATCAGTAGGCACTAGGAATATAAAAGTTAGTAAAATATTTCCTGGTCTCAAGCAATTATACAATAATGTGATAAGTAATATTAGTAATGGAGATAGTCATAGAGAAGTACAGGGGCTCATTCTGGGGATGGGATGGAGCTATGAAAGCTTTTCACAAATGAGCTAGTAACCAGGAGGTGAGGGGAGGGGGGAAGTTGTTGGTATACCATATTTTGAACAAAGGGAAAAGCAACAGCATAAAAGAAACAGCATAAAAGCATAACGTGGAAAATATAACTTGGAACATGTCAAGATACAAACCTGTTAGGAGATCTCTAAAGCACTCAGAGGGTATGCTTTTAAGAAATCTGGACTTCATCCTTTATGAAGACTGGAGGTAGGAATCAAACACATGGCTGTTGTGGGTAGTCCAGGCAGCAAGCAATAAAGCTTTAACCAGAGCAGTGGCAAGAAAGGATGGAGAGAAAGGCATGGTTTTGAGAAATATTTAGTGGATAAGTGTTAGCAGGATATGGTATTTAAATGTATGTGGAAGATTAGGGATGAGAATCAAGGCTGACAGTCAAGATATTTCTAAGATCCTTTTGAAATACCACTAATAATTTCTTACTTATTATTCTTTTAATTCCTATGACACAAAGTGTAGGTTTCTGTCCTGCTCTTATCCATCCAATCTTTATTCTTTCATAGCACTCTGAACTTTTCCTTCTAAAAACTTATAATTTATAAGAATTACAGTAAAATATGCTTGCTATATATTTATTTAGCATCTGCTTCTATTTGTTAACCCATACTTCACAAGGACAGAGTCATCTCTTCTGATCTGGTTCATTGTTCCATATCTATAACCTAGCCTGATACATAACTGACACTCAACAAATATTTGTTGATGAAACACATATTTCTGAAGTTCCAAGATCTACTCATGCTCTGCTTGGCTAATTACTTTCTATCAGGATCAAACACTACTCAAGGCCACAATTGGTAATACCCACAAGAGATGCTGCCTATTCATTAAGTGGTTTAGCTTTTTTCAGTGACAGCTTTTCTCACCAGGGTAGGAATGAGTCTTCTCCACATGTCAAGTTAGAAGCTATTTTAGAGTATAATAGGTGCTCTCTGGTTGTGTCAGCTTTCTCGGGGACAGCAACCAAAATAACACTCTGTAAAACCAAGAAATGTCCTCCTTTACCTTCTGAGTCTTGCCAGGGTTTCTACCATGTCTACTTGCTTCTCCTTCTCTCATGGGTATTAATTTACTCTTATGGATTAATATTCTTTCTCAATGCTACTTAAAATATCACAGTGGTTGGTCAATTCTCTGAAGGCTATCTTTTAAAGAAAAAAATTTCCCCACTCTCATATTTTTATTTTTTTCCAGCTTTATTGAGGTCTGACACCTAACAATTATACACATTTAAAGTATACAATGTGATGTTTTGATATATGTATACACTGTGAAATAACTGCCATAATCAAACTAATTAACATATCCATTACCTTACATATTTACCTTTTTTGTGGTAAGAGTATTTAAGATCTACTCTCTTAGTAATTTTCAAATATAAAACACAGTATTATTAACTCTAGTCACCATGCTGTACATCAGATTTCCAGAATTTGTTCATCCTGCATAACTGAAACTTTGTACCCTTATAGTATGTGTATAGAGGAAAGGGGGAGTACAGAGGGCTGCATTTTTTAAAAGACACTCAGTGTTTCCAGCAATTTTCTCTGTGTCAGTTTCTTTGGAATTTCAAGAAAAAAAATGAAATAGACAAAAGAAAATAAAAAGACTAATTTATTAAATCTAAATGTTAAAGACTGGATTTAAAAATTAGATTATACTTTTATTCATAATAAATATTTGAGGAATAGGCTGTTCTGGAGCATTTAAAATATTCATGCAATAAATTTTTAAAAATTACCATATACTTTGTGCAACCCATGTACCAGGTGCTAAGGTAAGAATTTAACCTTAAGGAATTTATACTTTAATATGGTAGGTAAGATATGCATACAATAATGAGATGGATATGATAAAGTATTAGATACTTTATTATTTAATACTGTATCTTTATTAATTCCAAGTATTAATGCTGTTAGAGAGGTACTGTAAGTTGGTATGGTAGTTCATATAGGGAATGATTTATTTTAACTAGAACTATAAGGAAGACATACTAATGACTTATATCGATGACTGATAAAAGCAAGCACTTGTATTTTAACAAGTGCTACTTTTGTCCCTGTAAAATTTCTTCAAGAAATACAAATTTATATAGAAACTGACAAATGAGGAGAGTAGATGATTATAAACATTTTATAAATTGTAATAAAGGTGACTGAGTGAATGAAGGAGAGAAGAAAGAAGTAATATTGGCACTGCATTAAAACTGATGTTAAAAGAAATTTCATGTAAATTTTGCCATATGAGTACCATGTATCTGGGAATAACAATTTATGAGACATTTTAGCAATTATCTTTCAAGATACTTCATAATTTCCTCAACTACATTACTTTATATATAATGTTTATATAATTTCTTTAAATGGAAATCAGGTACTCCTCAAACAATGAGTACTGATTTGTGTTATTTTAAAACATATTTTTTAAAGTTGCTTCTCTAAATTTATCAAACTCTCAGAATATACTACACTTAACTTTAGAATAAACCTGATATAGCTAACAATGTTACATTTATTATTTACAGTTAGTACTTGATTACAGCTCCCTTAAAGTTAACACACAAAAGCTATATAATCAAGATTTGTATTCATTCCTGGGAAAAACCAAATAACATTTTGAATGAAACAATTTTAAAAAAGGAACCTAGGTTTGCTGTTACATAGAAAATATTGTGATTAAAGTTTGTTGACTATATTTAAACTATTTATTTTGCTAAATAATAGAAGAGCATTCCCAAAATGTTGAAAGCAATCCATTTACTATCGACGCTCACTTCAAAGACCCCAATAAGATAGCAAAGCCAAGACAAAGATTATAGGGAGAAAGGTTAACCATTTTGTTAATTATGAAAAATATGCTAAATTTTCTCAGGAAAAAAAGGTGATTTTTA
>CAUYLG010033751.1:15000-20729 GCA_963573385.1 Cacajao melanocephalus
AGCAGTACCCTTTAAATTTTAATTTTCTGACCTGATATTATAATAGTCTTCTCGGTATAAATATTGTTAAAATATTTAGAGCAAATGTAATATTACTATGGTCCCACACCCAAAAGTGGTTTGGAATTAAATCTACTTACACACATTGTTTCTGCCGCTCTAATATAGCAACTGTTTATCATGCTCTAGTACAGCAATATATAGCTAAGCATGTTCTAAAACATCTCATCTACGCTAGGGAAGCAGTGACTTAAGAATACAAACCTTTATATGCTAAGCATTCGAAGATTTTTCTTTCATAGAATCACATATTCAAGAGCCTTAGAAATCATCCAGTTTATACCCTTTACTTTACATAGGAACAAACTGAATCCTCCAAAGGTTAAGTGCCAGTGCACGGAATCAGTTCACTCAACACTAACCCAGTGCTTCCAGCACTCTGCTTATTTTCCAAGTAAAAACAGTAAACAAAAGTAACTTTTCTTTGGCAATAATATTCATATGTGCTCAGTAAAAAAAAAAAAAACAAAAAACAACACTGTTATCTATAATCCAGATCATAGAAGAGAAGTCAACAATGACTCCACTGGAAGCTCAAGCTTTTGCATATTGCTTTTACCACTCACTCCACTTGGCCACAAAAGACTTTAAAATAAGCTAAGTCCCCCCTAATAAAAAAAATAATAACTTTGAAAACTTACTAAACAATATGTTATCAATCTACTTGTCTTTCAAGTCATGCAATATTTGCAAGAGCAGATGCTATTTTTAGTCAAAAAATAAATAGCTGAATATTTACTTAAAAGGTAGAGTCAACAAGGAAATAAATTATACTATGATAGGATGATATAATTTAGTCACTACCAAAATTGAAGATTATAATAATATGTTACAGAAAGAGTTAGGTCAAAATTTCAAATTTTAAAAGACTAGTCTGTAGTAAATTTAAACACTATTTTAAAGATGTCATAGGCCCCTTTTCTAATCTAATCATCTTTGCTTATTTGTTTTTTGCAATTATGAAACAGGATTTTCTTTCATAAAATAACCCATTCTTTCCTGTATTGATTATAATAAATTTATCATAAGCCTACTCTTACACATACTGTAATCAAGGTAACCAAGGTAAAAATGAACTTGAATCCCTGCTGACTCCATAAAAGACAAATTATGTGGTCCTCAAATTTTCTCTACAAATGCTTTAAATGATATAGTAATAGTATTAACTTCCAAATTTTGACAGAATTCCAGCCAAAACCGGCTTCATGTTGTGCATATATATTGTATCTAGCACTAAACAAATAAAAAGTCCAAGTTGTAAAATACCAAACATAGTATTACTGTATTTTTACAAATTAACAAAAGCTTAGTAATATATGCCTGAAAATGGAGAAGGATATAGGAGATGAGTGGTAACCATTAAGACAAGATTGATGGCAGGCAGAAAAAGATATAATCATTTTTCTTTATATACCAGTTTTCTTGACATATTACAGTGAACATGTATTAAAGTACTTTATAATATTTAAAGTATATAATGAAGTTTTTTTAAAGGGTAAGAATATAAGCAAATAAAGGACAAAATTTTCTCATAGTTCGCTGTGAGTATACTGGAAATAAGATATTATTTTTAGCTATCTTAAGTTACTTACATTAACTGGAACTACTACAATTTTTCTTTCTCTACAGAAATAATGATATACTTTAGAAAGTCTTATGCTTTGATAAATTTTCACACACATTTTAACAATCCCGTAAGTAAGGGGAAAATGAAAAAAGTGAAACAGAGCAGTTGTGTGCGTTGCTAGAGGTCACACAGTAACATCACACTATTCTGACTCCTCGTGCTGCGCTCTTCCTAAAATAAGCTGGCTGTGTATGTTAAAATTAAATACAGATGCTATTCTTCAGTGGCAAATGGTAATTAGCGTAGTTAAAGATACCATTGTGGCAAAGGCGTTCTCCATCTTTACTCCTAATGCCTTGATTGGAGAAATAGAAAGCAACCCTGTTATCCCTGTTGCTAGGTCTCGCTCTACAGTTACTGAAGTCAGATCCCAAGAAAGCCCCTGAAATAACTACTAGGTACCACATGGGATATCCTGCAATGAAGGCAAGCCTACAGTGTTTTGAACCCTAATACAAAATAAAAAGAATATAATATTCAGTAACTGCAGTAGTTTCAAGGTCTGATTTTTAGACCTTTAAATAATGGGAAGTAGGGGTTACTTTAATGCATTTAGAATATTTATTTTTACTTTAAAAAGCTCTAATAACCTCATGTGCATAAAAGTCAAAAATAGTTATCTATATTAAACATAATTCTGAGACTAGTAGCAATATCATGAAAATTGCATGATGTCTTTTTTTTTAAATGTTAGGTCGCCAGCGTTTCCTCAACAGTTTAAAAAACATTGTGCCTCACGATAAAACACACAGATCTTTCTGTAGAAGGTGAAAGGAGGGATTGGGGAAGGGCAGAGAAGGGCCCAAGTTCATGCTATTTGGATGACTGGACAATATTTATTAATCATTTATTACAGAAGCAATTTTCAATAAACTTGTAACTCATCAAAATGTATCAGAGAAATGGATCACTTGACATGGCACTGTTTATGACTAGATTATATGGCAGTCCTCAGATTTAAGATCTGTAAACTGCCTAAGAAATTATGACAGTAATATGACATTAACATGACATTAACATTTTATCCACATTAAAGGTATTTTAATTTGCACACATTCATAGGACACACTGTCTGTTAAAAGGAAAGAGAAAGATTTATGGAATTGGTCTTGTAGAAAGAAGAAAAACTTCATGCTGTTTCATCTCATGATCACAGTTTGAGGAAAGTGTCTGTTTTAATATGCGGTTTTACCCTAAACCTCAAATGTATATTGTCTTAGGTGAGAAAAATAAATTAAAATGTTAGGAGGAAAGGTATCTATTATGCTGAAATCCTTAAACTGTGACATGAGCTAATAAATATTTTTAATCAGTGTTTAATAAATTTATTGACTACATGCGTAACAGTGCATTTTGGGATAATATATTCTCAAACTGAAACATTTTTTCAAAACACAGTAAGAAAATATAAAACCACAACTGAAATATTTAAAATGCTACAGATGAGAGTTTAGAATAGAGTTTATATTTTGTATTTTCTAGTTCATGTTGTATATTAACTGAATCCCCAAAAGTATTATAATAATCCATTAACTGTGTTTATGCTTGTGTTAAATAGAACTTAAATATGCTTGTGTTAAATATGCTTGTGTTATGCACTGTTAAATAGAACTATTAGTCTGAGAACTGAAATACAGCAGTTTGATTTTCAAATGCTATGTAAAATAGTCTAAAACAGAAAGGAAAGGGCTTTTATTGGAACCTGATAGTTATTGACGAATATCTAATAGCAATAGGCCTGCCTACATTTCTGGCAAGCAGAACCATACTCTTATAAACCACTGATGGGCTAAACAAACTATTAATGACAGTTGCTTTTCAACACTTAAAATGGTCAGGCTGTGTTACCTGACCACAAGGACAAGTAGATCATCACTCTCAAATGTTATACAATGTAAGAAACATAAATGAGACCTCTGTGGAAAGACAAAACCCACAGGTATGGCTCCAGAGTTCTTTTGCTATTCAACTATTAATAGAAAACAAATCCCACTTAAAGCTATAAACACTTGTAACCCTTTTCACTAAAAGATGTATTATCACTCATTTAATTTTCCACTTAAAGCTTAACAAGGTATTATTAGTCCTAGTATCTAACTAAAGTCCTGAAAAATACAACTTTTAACATCTGAACCTAAAATTTTAAAACAAATATCTGTTACTCTTGTTAAGATAAGATAAAATTTTTGACCCTCCATAAACTTTTGGAGTACCCCTTCCCCTGGGTTTATGAACACCCAACCAATCATTCATAGGTTGCAAAATAATACTCAATGAGTGTAAAGGAAACATGTAGATTCTTCACCAGATTCAGAAGGCCTTCTTTATTGGACACATGTCTTTCAAGTCAACGCCTTTTAATGTATCTTTTTTTTTTCCTGGTGGTCACTGAACTAGCAGCATCAACCTTGCTTAGGAGCTAGCTGAAATGCATAATTTCAAATAGTGCCCCAAACCCAAAGAATCACAATGTGCTTTAAGCAAGATTCCCAGGTGACTCATATGTACATTAAAGATGGTGAAGCACTGCCCTAGATCACCCTGTACAGTTACTACAAGCTACTTCTATTTATTTGACTCTTCAGAAAAGAGAAAAAAGGAAGCTTTAGAAACATCATACTGATCAGGATAATTCATTTCATTCTTTGCCAAAGGGGGCATAGCACAGCTGTCCTTCTTTCAAGCCAGAAACAACCCACAAAATTATTTTGACCTAAAAAAGTAACAATTTTTCATACAGCTGAACTTAGTATTTTCTGATCTAAATCCTTCTCCCAGAAAAGGATAGCATCATTTTTATAGTTTGCTTATAAAATAATAATAGCTGTATTGTCATTAAATGGCAAGGCTCTAGCTCCTTTATTTTTTTCTTAATTGTAAAAATAAAAACGTGTTACTTTATTAAAGCTCCCTCCCAAAAGCAAACATTTTAATCCCCATTCAGTAGTCCAATAAGGGTCAGTACTCACTACATTATCCAGAATTTAAAACATAATGATAGAAAAAACATAGAGTCACCGGGCGCAATGGCTCATACCTGTAATCCCAACACTCTAGGATGCCAAAGCGGGCAGATCACCTAAGGTCAGGAGTTCGAGGCCAGCCTGGCCAACATGGTAAAACCCTGTCTCTACTTAAAATATAAAAATTAGCCGGGTATGGTGGTGGGTACCTGTAGTCCCAGCTACTCAGGAGACTGAGACAGGAGAATCACTTAAACCTAGAAGGTGTGAGTTGCAGTGAGCCGAGTCTGCACCACTGCACTGCAGTCTGGCCGACAGAGCAAGACTCTGTCTCCAAAAAAAAAAAAAAAGAAAGACAGAACAACAAAAAACATGGAGTCCAGCACCCTTTAATAGAACAAGAATTTATAGTCAACTTTCTACAACTTTAGAGCAGCATTAAAAAAAAAAGTCAGGAGCAACATCTAGTAACTATCTACCTCTACTCCTTCAACCCTTCTGTGTTAAGAGACATAACCCTGGGTCATTATCAGAAGGTCTTTCATTTGTAAGTGATTCTTCATCAAATTTTTTAAAAAATTATTTTCTTAAGTTCATTATAAAATCTAATTTTAAGCACAACATTATAAGCCGTGTTTTCATTCATTTTCTTTAAGTCTTAAAAAATGTTATAGGCACTGAGCTCTCTGAGATGTTTTGTGTTTTATTGTGCTAAGGACTCCTGCAGGACGATTCCTTATGATTCAAGGCCTATTCAACAGGGGTTTCCAAAGTATGTAAAAGTAAATAAGTAGTAAAAAGATTCAGCAAGAAAGTGACTTTCTTAGTCTATGTGTGTTACTATAAAGAAATACATGAGCCTGGGCAATTAATGAAGAGTTTTATTTGGCTCACATTTCTACAGGCTGTACAAAAAGCAGGGAGCCAGTATCTGTATCAGCCATTCCAAAAACATACCAAAAGGTAAAGAGCATCACCATAATGAAGACTCTACATCAACTAATGGGCAAAACAGCCAGCTAGCATTAAATGGCACTATCAAACTCACATATATCAATATTAATCCTAAATTTAAATGG
>CAUYLG010033754.1:0-29121 GCA_963573385.1 Cacajao melanocephalus
CGATCATTAAAAAATCTGGAGACAACAGAATCACACTTTTTTTAATGGTTCAGGCATACTAGATAAACACAATTTCATCTAATACTCACTTTTAATAAGTAAATCCAGGGCATAAAAGGCCGGGGGCAACAAAAGAATGGAAACAATTGATGGATAGGTCAATTTATATTATGATCAGACATTAGTTTAAAAAATTAAAGTGAATCGAAACACAGTTTACCCTTTTTATTTAATTGCAGTATTTCAGAGAAAGCACATTCAGTTCTGATCATTACCTTAGGGTGAAAACTCATATTCTTTATTTTTACCTGCTCTTTAGTATTTGAAACAATAATTTTCTCATATGACTCAGTTTTTTTCAACATATATCTCAATGCATGTAACTGAAGATTTCATTTGTTAGTCATGACTGAAAAGGAGGCATAAGATCCCGCATTATCTCATCATGTTTTCTATAGGAGTTTTCTAAGTAGCATGATTTATTGATAAAGTAGATTTTCGGATTACCAAACTTGCCAGTAGTATGTTTTTTCTCCCAGTTTGAGTAAATAAACTCTTCAGAAATTATTCTGAGTCAAATTATTCGAGATCTGGAGTGAGAAAGCTGAGGAAAAATACACAGTAACTATTTTATGTTTATTTTGCATCACACATTGTAAAGTGCTAAGAGAAGAGCAAATGCTTTAATTAAAAAGAACAATTTTCTTAGGAAAAACAATCACTATGTTTGCTAACTGAATCTAATGTGTTGCATAGCCAAACTGGGGCTTTAATATATGCCATCTTTTTAAACGTCAAATCAACCAGCAGCAGTTGTGACTGCATATTTATTCAGTGTAATTGATAGAAATGTTTAATTAAGTATTATGAAGGGTAATTCTCTAGCTTTCTCCATCACACAAATTGAAACCACCACCAACTTCTGAGATTATTCTTGTATAATTAAATAAAAACACCCAAAGAACAGAAAAGCAACACTGCCAAAGTTTGAGATGGTTTTAAAACACTTTTATTTGTTAAAACCCTGGATAAAAATTTCCCAAGTTGTTTTTCCTAATCTCTCTCTCTCTCTCCTTCCCTCCTTTCTCTCCACTTTTGTCATGAATCTGTACTGTAAAATGATTAAAAGGCAAAGAGTTTTGGAAAATATGGGCCTGTCATTAGTTTGTAGACTAGTTGTAATGGATTATCTAATTATTAATTCAGATAATAAATATGATGGGGAAGGAGAAAATAAATCATATTTTCAAATTGAAGGATTCTTATTTTTTTGAGAACCCCCCTTGAAGTTATTAAAATTTAAATTTTTTTCTGATTAAACATACTTTCTTGTTATATTTTAACTCTCTTCCTTGCCTGAGAGTAAATATATATCATTTAGTAATCAAACTTTAAATAGAATCCCTATCACAGTGTGTGTTAGCCATAAGTCAAAGCCATAGTATTCCAAGGTTAACTATTCATGTCTGCACTTGTGTGTTTTAGCCAACAAGCATTAAATGGTAAAGGTATGGTCCCTTTTGAAAAATTACTTTTTTTCAACAAAGTATCTTACACAAGTGTTCAAATATCAAATAAAAATAAATGACATAGTTAAAACAGCTGTCCTCTGCTCCTTCCTTCACTGGCCTTCTGCCCCCACATCATTCTCCAGAACAACTATTTCAAAGTATTCTAGCTGTTTTATCTGAGATTTACTTCCATGTCTTTAAATAACAAGATTATCCTGCATATTTCTTTGTTGAATGGAATAGCTATGCGAAAGATGGCAATTTGGAAAGTTTTCTATCATGCACATCTATTTGGCCTATTTTCAGAAAATGGTAACTAGCTTTCCTTGGGTGATCTGAAAAATTAATTTATAAGTCAGCCTTTTGAATAGAGATATAATATAGTTTTACCATTGAACAGACAACCAATCTTTTCTAGGTGTCAATTTAATTTATAGAAATTATTTGTGCCAAGTAGAAAATTAATGATGTCAGAAGGGCAAATGCTTTACCTTTGTTATGTCTGCTCTATGGAAAACAATAGTGACATGCCAGGAGCTCCTATTTTGCTAAGCAAAGACTCATCTTGAATGTGAATGTTGTTCTGTAGCCACTCATATATCCTTACCTGACTGAATCCTATGATGGTATACACCATAGAAATGAACTCCTATTTTATGTGGGACCAAGGCTTAATTCCTTCACTGGGTCTTGCTCTCCGTCCTCAACCTGTGAGATTCCACTGATCCCAATGATGGATGGGTGTGCTGATTATTTTTCTTATATCCCCTAAATAATGCTTGTTTTATTGTTATGGTTTTTAAAACTGTGTTTCATTGTATTCTATTTCCATAATGTGTGGCTAGAATTCCATGGTCAAATATATTTGAGAAATACTATATCATATTTCCCTCTAGGAGATTCACAATATGCAGTAGCCTACTGAAGACTCTGAAAATTCCTACAGTGATAAAAAAGGAAACAAAATAAAAATGTCTTTTACTCAATTTAAACCAGACTTTTCCCAGCTTGTTTGAGACTGAACACTTGGGCTTTGTAGTACACTTATTAATGGCCTGCAAAATAATCATGAGCAGGAAACTGGCTCTGGAAGCATTGTTTTATGCTATTCCTTTCTCTGTAATGTTCACTAAATATTTTTTTACCACTTTCTTTTAAAATGCCAGTCATCCTACAAAAATTGCATTCTGCTTCCAAGGAAAGGTGCATTACATTTGAGTAAGTAGGGAAAGGTGAAGGACATTGTGAGTAGGGAAATAACCAAATACAACCACTTTATTCATCACACATTGTCAGTATGTTAGCTTCTTTTATCAGCTATGTTCTAAGATTCTTGAGAACTTGGATTTTTTTTTTTTTAAATACTGCAAACCAGACTCAATACAACTTTCCCAATTATCCTAAATACCAGGTGTAATTCCAGCAGTCACACCTCAAAAAGATATAACATCAGTTAAACAACAGATCTAGTGAAGGACTGAGGACAAGGAGTTACTATATGAAGTCAGAGTTAGAAACATTAGTCTAAGGGGAAAATCAAGTTTTTGTCCAAATATGCTAGTATCAGTCAGCCCAGGGAGACTTTATATGTGATTTGAGCAAAGTAGGTATAGGAAAAAATTAAAGGAAAACACAACAGAATCACTAGCAGATGGGTGAAGCAGAAAACATAAATGAACATAAAGAGATATTAGGCAGGTTTAGAAATGGCATAAAGCCTCTTAAGAGAAGCTTCCTGGAATGACAATTTTCCTAACATGTTTCAGATGACTATCATTTATTGGCTGTGTAACCTTATGCAATTACTTAACTTCTCTGTGCTACAGTTTCTTCATCTGTAAAAAGGAGAATTATAATAGTGTTAATGCCATGGAATGTTATAAAGATTAAGCAGCTCCTGTCTCTTAGAACGGTGTAATAGATATTTTTATTATGATTTCTTCTCTATTCCCCATGGTGACTGATAATGATAGTATTAGTGATATCATTTGGTGAGTTGTTAACATAAATTTTATTACCCACTTCCATTATCTATTTAGTTTTTACAACATGGATAAGTAAACATTATCATCTTCATTTTATAGATATAGAAAGAGAAGCTTAGCTAGGTTAAGAAATCTCTCCAAGTTCAGGCAGCTAGTGAGTAAAGGTTTGAATCCAGAGTTTAATTCTGAAACCTCTGATGAGTAATCAGGACATGTTCCTCTTTGACTTTCAGCTTCTCTTCCATGGGCTGGGAATGAGTTTCAGGGGTGCTAGATGTGCTTCAGTTTGCTTCTTTTAGTCCTAGGAAGGAATTTTACTTCAACGTGTGAGTGTTACAATGTGAGACACTTAGAAAGGAGAATGGCTGGCCCTCAGAAAAGGCTAGTGAACTGAAGAAAAACACAAATTTGTCTGAAAGGTTTTGTTGGAAAGACTTTTCCATTCTCTTCTCCTGATCATAGCCACCATTTACTCCAAACTTCAACCCTGCAAAGCAACCCGTGCACTTTTATGTTGTGACAGATGTTTTTCCCTCCATCACAAATGCCCCTCTATGTTAGATTATTTTCTACTTGTCTGGTACCTACTCCTGTCCATGAGGCAGAGTGGGATTTGTGAAATAAATATTTCACTTAATAGTGACTTTGTTAGACCTAAAGGGTCACTCCCAAGTACATTTATGCTCCCACACATAGTTGGCATACCTGGATTGTGATTCTTACTACTTTGGCTAAAACTGTCCCTGTGATGGTAAGCTGTGCTACAATGTAGACTTTTTTGAGAGTGCAGGAAGAACCTTTCCCTGTTTAGTTTTGTCTCCATTGCCTAACACATGGTGTAACATCGTAATCACTCAATCAGTGTCTGTTGCGTTAATGGAACAAAATCTTTAACTTATTCAAATTGTTGTCCTTAGTGTAAAATCATTTCCTTGGATTGTGAAGATGGAACATGGGTTTGGACTTCACCTACAGTATTTTGGTTTGCAACTTCTCTTGATGATGGTATTCTGTTTTTGACAAGAGAAAACTGTGACGAACTTTTTAAAAAAATGAAAGCTAGGAATTAATCAATCTTGTGTATCCATTAAGATCTAGATCTAAATTTTTCTTGAGAGGATTTTTTAAAAGTTGGTGAGTTGATTTTGTGAGTGCTGTTGTTCATATATAGCAAAAAAGAATACAAATGCAAGTGATCTGTGAATGATTTGACAACTTTTCAGCATTATAGAGATTGTATTATTTAAATTCTTCCTCCACATTCCAATGGCATCTTTCACGTGGTATAAAAAACCTTCCTAGACTTCAGCTGCAGCAGGTCTGATTAGGGAAGAATCCCAAGACATCTTAAAATATACAGGGTTATTTATCCAGGAAATTATTGTCTGTGAGTTTGATTCTACTTAATGATTTTGATTTATAATCATTTGACGTTATATAAAAGAGAAGAATATTCCAAGGATATCAAGATGTTGTGAATGCAATTTAAAGATTTTTGAGCTAAAAAAGGTTTTCGTTCCAGTAAAAGAATTGTAATCTTGAACCGTCTTGTGACCTGGTGATATATTTTATCTATGTCTTTGTTATTATTAGCCTTCCTTAAAGTAATTTTCTAAATTGTTATAACTCCCGTAGTTTTAATATTCTTATTAAAGTCAGTGGTGCCATGCAAAAAGTAACCAAATAAAAGGCTAAACTGGCAGCGTCACCATTTGGATGTCTCACTGTATTTATAGGAAGCTTAAAAAAATACAGGTTCTGAGATCTGGCAGATTCAAGGGTAGTTTCTTTCCTCTTTATTTTTTCCTCTGCTAATTTAACTTGCCCATGAATTATAGCTATTTATAAATTGAGTAAATTTCCTATTGATGGTATATTAGTCATCTAGTCATGTTAATGAAATTTATTCATTATGTGAGGCACTTTGATCATAGTTCCTGTCACCATGGCAACCAGTTTTGGTATTAATAGTGCCAGAATCATAGATTTTATATCCAGAATTGACCCCTAAATATTACACTGTTTTAGCCTTTGAAGTATACCCAGGCCAATGCTTCCTAAGTGCATGTTTCACAGAAACCACAAAAGGTATTACAAATGAATTTATTAAATCTATCCTCAGCATTGGGGTAGAGAGGGCACACTATCCCAGACTTCTCAAAGTGTGGTCTGTGGACCTCTGCTTATGAATCCATCCATGAAGTGCTATTTAAAAGGCAGACTTGGGGACCATAAAGCTGACTTACTGAATTAGATCCTCCAGGAGCCCTAGAAGCTGCACACTGTATAAGCAAACCAAGTATAGTCTGCACTGTGGGAGATTAAAAAATAATAGTATCTTCACTTACGGAGGTCAACAGATTATCATTAAATCTATTAATGACTAAATAGAAGATTATTTAATGCTTTATTCAAATCCCGATGATTTCTCAGTCATCCATGGAATAGAGACTTTCCTCGACTTTTATTTTGTATTGTGGTTGAATAACACATATATGAGATTTACCCTCTTAACAATGTTTTAAATGTATAGTACAGTATTGTTAACTATAAGCACAATGCTCTATGGTGGATTTCAGGAACTTTTTCATTTTGTATGACCAAAGCTGTACCCATTGAATAGCACCTTTCCATTTGCCCCTCTAGACTTTCTTAGACTTGGTGGAACATTTCTAATTGGAAAAGAGGAATTTTATTAATTCCTTCAATAGACACAATGTCACAAATTCAAATTGTCCATTCAATTCAATGGTCTGATCAAATAGGCATAAATAGGCATGTTTGTACTTGTACTTTCTTTGGATTTATTGCTTTTTCACCAATATTATCCAATTGAAAGTTGTATGTGGAATGAATCAGAATAAATGACAGAATGTAAAATTTAGTCAGTCTAGGAATTAGAAGAGAAAGATATGAGTTGTAAGTTTTTTTTTTCTTTTACATAGCATAGTAGACAAGTGATAGAGAAAGTTTAACGTGTAATAGCATCTGATATTTACATATAGATTCATCTTTTGCTGAGAACACATTTTCATTGCTTCCCTACACTGGGTACATGAATGGTTATAATCTCTTTGAGGACAATGTCTGTGGTTCATATTAACCATACGTAATTCACTTCATTTCTGTTCAGCCTTTTACAAATGTTACAAATAACATAGCAACAAACAAATATGTAAAGATGATTTGTTAAACATATGCAAAGTACTGCTAGTAAATGAGTAGGTAAAAATAATCTTTACATTGAAGAAACAACCATATTGAAAGAGAGATAATGCTTGCTGAGTTATTTGATTTCTTAGGGTAAAATTAGGATCAAGACTCAAATTTTTCTCAAACTAAAACAAATTTATATTTAGGGTGTCTTTTGGATGAAGCTGGAGATAGAGAGGTAGAGAGAGAGGAAGAGAAAGAGTGGGAAGAATAGAGAGACACCATCCATTAAACAGTGCTTTCTGGAACTGAAGTGCAGATACTTTAAAAGGCACATATTGACCTTTCCCTCCTTTTTTCATGCAAATGAGAGCAAGGGGGCAATGAATGAATTATAAATCCAACAAGTATTCAATATGAACACAGATTTTATGAACCTTTTGAAATTGGAGACTTGGGGGTCATTGCTTTGTCACTTTTCAGTCGCATAGAATAATCTGCTCTTTTCATTTTAATTTCTTAGGAATCCTTGGCTTTAGACAAATGTATGGAGGATTTTGCTAAATTATAAGGGCAACTCATTTGAAAGGTTAAAGGATATGATGCAATTAGCCTCTAAATTCAGACCTGATTATTGAAGTCAGATTATCATTTGGTTTAGAACAATGTAACCAGACATTTTAATGCACAAATGTATCCACTAGTGGACAATTAGAGTTGTCAGTTTAAGTAGTCAATTGAAGAGACAGGTTAAACTGAAATTGGTAGTGTTTCTGTGACCTTGTGCTTAGAAATATTTTTCTGGAAATACAATCGTGAGCTTCGAATTGGTGAGGGAGGTAGCAGAGTCTAATTATGGCTCAAGTACCAATGTCTACACTATGTTCATATATATCACAAACAACTGACCCATGAAAGGACAGATACTGGTTGGATATTCTAAAAAGGCAACAGTAATTGGTACTCAGGTAACCAAGAGGATCAAGCAATTTTCGTAGCCTATAATATGCTTTTGAAATAGAGTTCTGATCGGGGAGAAAGAAGAATAAAAGAAAACACTGTGTTCTTTACGTTCACCTCTCTCCCATTTTATGTGCACGTACGTGAAATTTGCAAGAATTCTGGTTCTCACATGAACATGCAAATAGCATCTTCTTATCTGATGGCTAATTAGCCATTTTTAATGATCCTTATTCACTCTGAGACACTTTGTCCAAAGTACCTGCCACTATGGCAACCAGTTATTTAGAAAGCACATTTGGCTAAAAACAAACATTTGTGTGGGGGAGAAAACTGCTTTTCCATTTAAATTTATATTTCATTGACTGAGTGATAATTCAAGGTGAAATGAGAGATAATTAACCCATACTATCAAGAGTTTCTCAGGGTAAAAACCTGAGCAAAGCATTCCTAGTCCAATCTCAGCCTGCAAATAGCTGCTAGGGATATGTGAATTCCAACACAAGCAAGAGAACAAAGGCGGGGACTTTAAATGGGTGTGGCCAGCTGATTTGGGGAAGCAAAAATCAACACTTCCATCTAGATTCCATGCTGAACACTGGCTGTAATATATTCTCTTGTTCTTAAGACAGAATTATTCTTAGTAATTAGATGTCATGATATCATTTAATTTTGCACTTTGGCTTATCTGTAAGGAATCTTGTAGGTTTTGAAGAAAGGTAAATGTAAAAATGGTTATAAAGGTACAATTGTTCAAAATGAGTAGATTCATTAATTATACCATAAGTAGTTGCCACACTAATGCATTAATGTAGTCCCCTTTCCCTTTTCATAAAATATTTTACTTTACTCCTTTGCAACCTTTTTCTGTAATAATTCTTTGCAGGGTATTTCTCTCTATTACCACATATAAAGTTAAGTCCAAAAGAATATTAATGAAGTTAAACTAAAAGCGACTGCTAGCTAGTAACTAATTAAGACTCTGCCTTAATTAATTTATAGTATATAGTATCATTTCATTGCTAAACTTGTAAATATGGATTGGGTGACATTTTCACTCATTTATCTCCTCTACTTTCCCTCCAACATGAGAGCCTAGTAAATGGATAGTAAATTGGAAGATATTTACTTTAATTTTTATTTACAGTTAGTTTATAGACTAACAATTCAATTCGATGAGACACATGCTATTTTTTTTCCATAAATTATTTACTTACCTATAAAGGAGATCAGAATTTTACCAGAGGAGAAAACTGACTACCCTCAACCGTTTCTCATGACTTGCTGTATACATGTTGTTAGGTATCATTTTATCAAAAGATGAAGTTGCATGAAATGAGAAAATAGATACATCAAGACATGGACTACCAGTTTGTATGCTGAGGTACTCCAGTGAAATGATATTGTTATAAAACCCTAACCATCTATGTAGGAAAGAGAAATTTTGATTTGTTGACTATTACGCTTCACTGAAACTGAATCAGATGGACTTGTCTTTGTTGTTGTTGTTTTCAATTTTGTTGCTACAGTCTCACATTCAAATGTAAATTTTAATTACATTCTTTTGTGAGACTCCTTCTAAGGCAATGAATCATAATTCTGAGCAATAATTTTTATTGTATAATGCTAGAGATGTAAATAAATGATAAAGAGGAAGGAGGTAAATGTGCTCTGAGCCCTGGACCAGAAATTCTCAAACTCTGTGGCAGCCACGCATTCCGGAGGCATGGAATTCAATAAACAATTTTTCTTTCTCAAATATATGCCATGTTTCAAGTATATCCAATTCTCTAATAGATAATGAATTACATATTCATTTTTAAGTGCTACTGAATTCAATGTAATGTCATGGCATTTTCTTTATTCAGAAAACTTAGTTGAATGTAAACTGCTATAATGTAGTGAAAAGAACAGGCAGTAATATTTTAAGTTGATAAACTAATATTTAGTGACTGTTAATTACACAATAGATACTTTTCTAAATACTTGTATTTTCTCATTTAAATTCTCATTGACATTATGGCATAGGTAGTTTCACTTCCATTTTACAATTAGAGAAACTGAGGTAGAAAAGTGAATTATCTAGTCCAATTCATATAATCAGGTATTGGTAGTTGAGGAGATGTTAAAAAAATTTCTTCCTACTTGAGTAATTTGGGACCCATTTCTCTAGATGACAGCATTAGTAAAAAAAATTCCTTAGGAAACTTTGTTTTGGTAATTTGTCAGTTGCTACTGTTTGACGAGATAATAAATCTGGTGACTAATATGGAAAAATTGGCCTCAAGTTAGCTGTGGTTTATTCCAAGTTGGTATGACAGAGAGGTCTGTTTATTGGTCTGTGGCAATCAGAAGAGGCATGTTGATGGGCGATATAACTGTATCACAGGGAGTGTGCCTGCTTAGTATTCCTTGAGAATACTTGCTTTTAGCCCTTTTTGAGGTTTTCAGCACTGCAGCAGTCATAGTCCCTGGGGTCTCTGTGGAATCTAGGCGCTTGTTTGCCAGGCAGACCTGAAATAACTGTTATTTATTTATAGCCTCTGGCACTGTCTGAACATTCTGCAACACAACTAGGTTAACAACTTCAAGTTAATGTAAACACTACAAGAATGAAGAAAGCACCAGTGCTGAACTGCAAATATGGCCAGGCAAAGAAGAGGAATGGGAAAGGGTGAAGACACAGGCCACACACAGAGTCCAGAGTCCCTGAGAAATGGGAAATTTGAAATGGATGGGTTGTTGTGGGAAATTTGAAATGGATGGGTTTCTCTTAGGGGAAATTTGAAATGGATGGGTTGTTGGTGACTGGTGGATGCTATGAGGGTGTCCACTGTAGGCTTGTGGCTCTCACCATTTGGATATAGCAATTAGAAGTGAAGGAAGTAGGACTAAGAGACAAAATTTTATGTCAGAATATTCTACTCAAAACTTTGAGCCACTGCTTAAAACTCTGCAACTCACTCAATGTTAAATACCAGTCCTTGCAAATGGCCTTCATCATCAGCTATCATCTGAGCTATACACTCTATTATTATTTATTTAGAAATGAGGTCTCACTCTGTTGCCCAGACTGGAGTGCAGTGGCACCATCTTGGCTCACCACAACCTCTGCCTCCCAGGCTCAAGCAATTCTCCTCCCTCAGCCTCCTAAGTTGCTGGGATTATAGGCATGAGCCACTACTGCCCAGCTAATTTTGTAAAAAAATATTTTTAGTAGAGACAGGTTTTATTTTTACTTTTTCTTTTTTTTAAGAAAGGAAAAGAGAGGAAAGAAAGTGAGAGTGAAAGAAAGAAAAAAAAAGAATGTACGAGAGAAAGAAAGAGGAAGAAAAAGAGGGAGGATTTTTACTTTTTCAAGACAGGGTCTTGCTCTGTCACCCAGGCTGAAGTGTAGTGGCATGATCATAGCTTACTGCAACTTTGAACTCCTGAGCTCAAGTGATCCTCCTGCATTAGTCTTCTGAGTAGCTGGGACTACAGGCATATACCATCATGCCAAGCTAATTTTTAACATTTTTTTGTAGAGACCAGATCTCCCTGTGTTGTCCAGGCTGGTGGCCTCAAGCAGTCCTCTTGCATTAGCCTGCCAAAATGCTGGGATTACACGGTGACAGGCATGAGCGACCATGTCTGGCTGACGATCCATTCTTTGCTTAGGTTATTTCAACTACAGGGCCACTCGATGTTCCTTGAACATGCCTAGCATGTTTTCGCCTGGGTGCTTTACTTACTATCCCCTTTGTCTGATATTGGCATGGCTCAATCCCTTATTTCTTTCAGATGTTTGCTCAGATGTCACCTTGTCAGAGAAGTATTTTTAACCACCTGTTCCACCTATCTATTTCTGCATATGAAACTATTCACAAACACAGTAGTTTAAAATGACAACCATTTTTATTTTAGATCACAATTTGGGTGGGGCTTGGCTAGGTGAATCTTCTATTGCAAGGGACATTGGCAGCAGGTACTTAGTGTTATTCAGTTGGTGGATGGGCTCCAAGGGAAGCATCACTCCCATGCCTGGCACGGTGGCAGGGACAAATGGAAGGCTGGCCTCAGCTATGATCGTCTTCCAGTGTATTAATTGTCTGTTGCAAACTACTCTCACAAATGAGACGCTTAGTATGACAAAAATTATCTTACAGTTTCTATTGGTCAAGAATCCAGGTCACTTAGCTAGGTCCTCTGGCTCAGCAGCTTTCACAAGACTGCAGTCAAAGTGTTTGCTAGGGTTGCAGTCATCTCAAGTCTTGGCTGGGAAAGGACCAACTTCCAGACTCACTTATGTTGCTGTTAGCAGGTCTTATGTCCTTGCTGGTTGTTGACTGGAGACGTTAGTGTCTTGCCACATGGGCCTCTTGATAGGTTTACCCACAACATGACAACTTGCATTCCTCAGAGTAAAGGGTCTTAGGGAGAGGGCAAGAGACAGAGAGGGAGAGAGGAGGGCAGAGAGAGGATAAGCAAGATGAAAGATACAGTTTTTTGTAACGTATGCTTGGAAGTGATATTCCAGTACATTGGTGGTATTCTCTGTGTTAGAATAAAATCACTAGGTCCGACCCATACTTAAGCAGAAGAGGCTACACAGTATGTGAATATCAGAGAGTGGAGGTCAGTGGGAGCCATTTTAGATACTGCCTATCACAGGCAAAGTGTCTGTCTACAAATGCTGTCTCCAGCACGGTGCTCTCAGGCATTCCAAGGAGAGTATTCTAGGAGAAATTCCTTGAGCAGAAGCAGCAATAATTCTTATGTTCTAGCCTCAGGAGTGTCAGAACATCACTTTCACTGTATCCTGTCGGTCAAGTTAAAACTCACCAAGACCAGCCAGATTCAAGGGGAAGGGAATCAGACTCAACCTGTGAATTAAGGAGTGTCAAAGAGTTTGCCATCATCTTTCATTTACCACACTATCCTATATAATATTGTATGCCTCCCCCTACTATGTACCAATTATTTTCCTTATATCACTTTTTCATTATAGCCCTTATATTTTAAAACATTTATTTATATCTAACAACTAGAAAGTGATCTCCCTGAAGTCAGAAAAATTTGCTCTTTTTTTCCCTACCACTGTTCCAATCCTCAGGATTTAGAGCAGTGCCTGACACAGAGTAGGTTTTCAATAAATAGTTAGTACAATTGTTTGGGCCTTTGTCAGACCTTCTATGATCTAGACCCTGCGAATTTTGCTAACCCTTTTCTCTAGGTCAATATTCTCTGGCTCCATTGACCTTTTTTTGTTGTCATTCTTCTTAAAACATATAAAGCTTTTTCCTCATTTAAATTCTCACCATGTTTTCCTCAGCTGTCCCAATTTTTACTTGATTTCAGAAGGACTGGGTGCTTTTCATTATTCAGATATAAGTTTAAATGGGACACCTCAGGAAGCACTATATTAGGTGTCTGGCCATTTTCCATCTTTTCATCTAGTTTTATTTTCTTCATAGGACTTATAACTAACTAATAGTTTCTGGTATATGTGCCCACTTTGTTTTTTTAGCCTGCTGAAAAATACATTCTGTGAATCTACGGGTCTTGTCTGCCATATCCAAAGCTCTATCCTTTAGCACCCAAAACAGTGTCTGGCTCACTGTAGGCCCTCAATCTATTTTTGTTGAATAAAACAAATGTCTTGATAATCAGTGCTTTAAAACACTGGCTTTCTTTTTTTTTACTTATACAATTTAGTTCAAATTCAATGCCTTAAGTCTCCATTTTGTCATCACCCCTCCCCCATTTATTGCTATAGTAATGAAATCACTGAATGTCATTACACCACTTTAATTAATGACACTAAAATATCTACTCAAGATGAGCTTAATGGCCTGGAAGTAATGACAAGAGTATGCAAACCAGAGGGCTGCCAGTTGGCCAACAGGGCTGGTATTTTATACAGAGAGTCTTATCCCATAGCAATAAATCGGGTTCTGCACTTGCTTGTAGCCCTGTCATGTGAATTGAGAATTAAAACTTGGTTGAGTTTGAAAAAAACACCTGGAGACTCAGATCCTTTTAAAAGGTGTATATGGGCCGGGTGCAGTGGCTCACGCCTGCAATCCCAGCACTTTGGGAGGCCGAGGTGGGCAGATCCCAAGGTCAGGAGATGGAGACCATCCTGGCCAACATGGTGAAACCCTATCTCTACTAAAATACAAAAAATTAGCCGGACATGGTGGCACGCACTGGTAAACCCAGCTACTCTACTCGGAAAGCCAAGGCAGGGGAATCGCTCGAACCCAGGAGGCAGAGATTGCAGTAAGCGAAGATCGCGTCACTGCACTCCAGTCAGGTGACAGAGCGAGACTCCATCTCAAACAACAACAACAACAAAAACAAACAACAAAAAAAAACCAAAGATATATATGTGAATTGGTGGAGGTAAAATAAAGAGAAACATTTAGTGTGCGTAAGTTACAATTAGAGCCTCACAAAATTTTAAAAGATAGAGACATCTTCTTGATTTAAATTGTTCTAAGAAAATATTTTTGCTATTTTGAGTATGTAAGGGAAGAGGAGTGTTTTTAATTTTTTATAGTTCATGACTTTAGGGTAGTACAAACAAAACTTTTTTGTATCTAACTTTTCTCAATCCTCTCTTGAGGTGCTTTACTAATGGGAATGATTACTGTGCATTCCCTCAGTACCAAGAGGCACTATGCAAAGTAATCTATTACACCAAGCTACCTGCCTTGCTTTCCTCCCTATGATGTGATAATACGGTAAAAGATTTCTTATCCAGCATAAAAAATTAATTAATTAATTAATTAATTAATTAAATCCATGCCTTTGTTGCTTCCTTTTTTATACCTGAGCTACAAAGCCATTTTTTTGGTGAGGGGGGAGGCAATAAAGATGTCAAAATATTATTCCTTCTGTCATCCCAAGGCATAGAAAAATTGATGAGCTCAGCATCTGTGGAAAGTTCTTGCTTCCCTGGGTAAACTTGTTCAAATGACTGTGGGGGAACTGGTCAGGTACAGAAGAGATAATTCAGCAAAGTTTCATGTCCTTAGTCACTGGGAATGTTGGAAGCATGATCACTTTGACCTAGTTTGTTTTAGGCAGTTATATTCCCTTCGATGGATCCAAATGCCTTTTTAAGCATACCTCATTTGTAATATCACTATTAGCCAGAAAACCATACATGTTGAAAAATAACTTTAAGTCAGATCTAATTTTTCAAAAAAAAGAAAAGATTAAATGATAGAAGAATCTGATAGATCAAAAGAAGATAGTTCATGAATTCCAGGCTCAGATCACTGGATTCTGTCCAGCTGTCTCCTTTCTCCAGTTGAAATTGTAGAATATTTATTTAATGAGAGAGCTGTCTGAACCAGGAGCTTGTCTAATGTTACTTCTTTACAATGACAAGTAATCATATATATGTGTGTGTGTGTGTGTATGTACATATACATATTCATAATTCATATATATGTATTGATTTACATATATACTTGGAGAAATCAATCATGTATTTTATTAGCATAATAACCAATATCAGCGTTTATTGAGAGATGAACATAGCCTTGAACCTTACTGCTATGAATATGAACTTGAACATGTTGGCAGTTCATACAGGTAAAAAGGTTTTGACCTAGATTATATTTTGGTGGGTAAATAGTGTCAGAACTTATTGACTACAATTGCATTTAGAATGTAGGCTTCTGCTTTGTTAACAACAGCTTTTTCATCCTTCCCAAGAAGGCAGTAAATCTTTCACTCTCCTGATCTTTCTCATTTCTAAATTCCAATCTTCTGCCTAAATGTTCCTTCAAAGTCCATGTGAAAGTGATAAATTGTAGGATGGCTCTTAGAAGGCAATAAGATTGTGGTAGAAAAATCACTGAACCAGGAGTTGGAAAGTCTTTGTTTTTTTTTTTTGCTTTCCTGCTTTATCTTTTGATGACTTTTGGCGGCTCATTTAAGCAATTTTTTTCTTCCATGTTAATACATTTTAAAAATTACTGTGAAGTTAAAAAAAAGATATGTGAGAAAGTATAAAAATATATAATTCCTCAGGAAAATAGGTATTATTATTATTTTGTCCATGTGTGTTTATGCATGTGTAGTGTCTGCTTCTAGTTGCAGCTACAAGTGCTCTTGAAGACAGAAATAACTAAGATGCTAAATTTAAAAATACCATCCTTCCCATAATGGAATTTGCCATATATATGACTAACTGTTCCATATGACCCAGTGTTTTGAATGCTATATTCAAGGTAAAAATAACACAGAAGAGGGCAGATCAATCCAGGCTGCTTGGAGGTAGTAAAAAATGTTTTCTCAGTGGAGTTAGTAGCAAGGAATTATGTTCAGATTAAGGGGGCAGTGTAAATAATAGAAAAATAATGATCTTTTGCCAGATCATAAACTTGTTAAGGAAGGGTCCAAGGTGTAAGGTTGTATTTCAATGTCTGAAAGATAGTAGATACTTACCAAATGATTGGGAATGAATGAATTAGAGTGTAATTAAGGAACAATTAATAGTTTGATATATTTAGATAAAGCTGGAAAAGATGGGTATGATGTCATGGCTTCTGAATCATCTAGGCGTCCTTTTCTTCCTCTCTTTTTGATTAGGACATTTTTATAATGACAGTAATGGTTAACTGATAATAATAATGCTCACAAACATTTGAAGCATTTTCTATTTTCTCCATGTTACAAGTCAGGGTTATAAGACTTAGGTTAAATAATTGGCTTGAGGCCATAACGCTGGTAATGGCAGGGCTCTCATGTAAGAGGAGACACAGGTAAAAGCCTGCAGTAATTCATTCCTTTATGTTACTTTCACTCTGAAGGGCTTTTAGATCTTGTATCTAAATCTTGCAGATGATCTTGCAGGGTTGTCTATTAAGTGAGTGAACTACTGTGTTTAAAAACATTGACAACACAGAATCCCTCTGAATCACAAAAAAAAATGACTACATTGGGAATGTCAGATGCTCAGGAGCTCCAAATTAATATTTATCACTATCCCTCCATTTATATTTTAAAGATAAAGGGAAAAAAAGTGTTTCTTGATGTAATCTTGCACCACCACGTTGTCTTTAATGACCTTACTTTAAAATCTCACAAAATTAGGAGAAGCAAGATGCTCCATGACTGATTAAAATCCCTATTCTTTCAAGCTGGTGGTACATTTTAGAGGAGTAAAGGAAGCATCCTTTTGCTTCTGTCTTATTGATAATCCTCCAAAATAGAACGCTGCCATCATCTGTGTATCTGCTCATTTCGTAATCAACACTATCACCTTCATCATAGTCCTAACAAGAGTTTACTTAGGGCTTTATTCTGTAACAGACACCCTGCTAATCACTTTAAATGCATTATATGGTTATGTGTGCACAACAGCCTATGAGGGTACAGAATCTGGGAGGAGACTTGCACTTACACAAGCGTACTCTGCAAGTTATATTGCTATAGTGAGTTAATTAGTGAAGGATCCAAAAATTTTGTGTAAGTGAAGTGGATGCTGAGAGACAGCAGGACCAGATGCAATATATTTTAGCAAAGCTTCCTATGTGTCCCGGAGTCCCTAATTGGGGATCTGTGTTCATAATGGTCTGTCTAACCAAAGATAAAGAGAATATTTACAAAATAGCTAAGAAAATATATACATTCCTTTCAGAGGCATAACAACAAGAGTGATGATGGAAGCCAGAAGACATTAACATCTGTCTCTAAAGTGTTGAAAGGAAATAATCACAACCTTAAAAACACAACATGAAGAAAATGACAATATCAGAATTAAAAAAGGAACTCATTGTCAAGAGATTCACAATAGAAGAAAAATTTAGGGGAGTTCTTCAGGCAGAAGGAAAATTATTCCTAATAAAAATAAGAAATTTAGAAAGTAATGAAGAACAATGAAAGTAAATATGTGGGTAAATCTAAATATATATTCACTTAAAAACAATAAATATAATGGGTTAAAATAAATGACAATTATACAAAACTTTGGAGAGGAGTTAATATATTTGCAGTGTTCTAAAGCCCTTGCATTGTCCTGGTAATTGTAAAAGTACTCACTTATAGTAGAATTTAAGAGTCAACTATGGTAGTAAAATCGTTAGGGTAACATTTAAAAATAATTAAATAAAGTATAAATAATAAGCAAATGATGAGTGAAAATAAAGCTAAATATTGTTGGTTACTTCAAAAAAACTACAAGAGAGAAGGCAAAATGAATAAAAAACTGATGGGGGCCATTAGAAAACAAAGAATAAGGTAGTAGATAAACCCAAATGTATTAATAGTCACATTAAATGTAAGTGGGCTCAAAAACCCAAGTAAAACAAATATTTTTAGTCTAGATTTTTTTAAAAACCTGAATACATACTTTTTGTAAGGAATGTAGCATAAAAATAGTAATAGAGAAATACTGAAACTAAAGGATTAAAACTAAGATAGAAAAGGTAAATACTACATCTGAGAATGCTGGCATAGTTATACTAACATCAAGAAAGTAGACCATGAGAAAAAGAATATGGCTGGTTGTGCACAGACATTTCGTAATGATAAATGGATAAATCTATTATGAAAATATAACAATACTATTTATGTAGAATAACATAAATAAAGCAAACCTAATAAAACTAATATAAAAAATAGTTAACTTTACAAGTTGTAGATTTTAATGCACCTCTCTTACCTGATGTAATAGACAAAAAATTAGCAGACACATAGAAAATTTTAGCAATTCACATGACCTAATTGACACATGTAGGACACTGTATTAACATCTGTAGGATTCACTTATTTCAAATGTACATAAAATAAACCATATGTTGGTTCCTAAAGCAAATCTTTATAAGTTCCAAAGATTGGAATCATACAGAGTGTGCTCTCCTCCAGAATGAAATTAGTGGGAGATCAATGGCAAAAAGCTGTCTTTGACAATATAGCTTAGACTTCTAAACACTTCATGGGTCAAAGAAAAAATAAAAACAAAATTTGGAAAACATTTCAAACGAAATCATAAAAATAACATTTACTCAAACATGTGAGGTGTAGCTACAGTCATAATTACAGGGAAATGAATTGCCTTAAAATGTGTTTATTAAAAAAGAAAGCTAAAAAGGCAATGATTTTATTATCCAATTCAATAGCAAAACTAAGCGAACAACAAATGATATGTGTTACACGGAAAACAAAATGTTATTGTGAGAAATTAAAGACTTCAATAAATGGAGGGTTATAGCATATTGATGGAATAAAAAAGACAGTATTGGAAATATGTCAATTTTCATCAAAATAATTTAGGAGTGCAATGCAACTTCAGTCAGAATCTCCATATGTTATATTTTCTTGTGGAAATTGATAAATGATTCTTAAGTATATATGGAAATGTAAAGAACAAAATTGGAGGACTTATTCCATCAGATATTGACACTACAGTAATTAAGGCATGTGTCATTGATATAAGGATAGACAAATAGAGTCTAGTAATAGACCCACACATAAAGGATCAATTGTGTTATTAAAAAGATGTCACTGCAGTGCACTGAAGATGAGTGTTCGTTTCAATAAGCAGTGCTGGATCAATAGGAATTCTAACTGGAAAATAATAATTGTAATTCCTCATTGAACTATATAAAATAAATTTGGATGGTAGACCCAGTTTGAAAGGCAAAATAATAAAGATTTTAGAAAATACCATAGTTCACTTTGTGAACTTCAGAGAAGAAAAAATTTCTTAAAGAAAACATAGAACATGCTAACCATACCAAAAAATAAGGAATTATTGATGAACTGGATATCTTTAAAATTATTTAGAACTTAAGGACTCAAGAGAGTGAAAAAGCAAACTACAGAATATAAATAATTTGCGATATGCATATCTTGCAAAAGATTTACATCTGCTATCAATAGAGAGCTCTTTAAATTAAAAAATAAGAAGATGAATAAATTTAATAGTGGCCAAATCACTTCAATGGCCATGTCACCAATGACCAATAAATATAAAAGGCATTTAACTGTATTAGTCACCAGGAAAGTACAAAATTATAATTATAACAGAAAACCACTATATAGCCACTAGATTACTGAAACTGCCCAGTGCTGTAGAGAATGTGGAGCATTTGGAACCCACAAATACTGCTAGTAAGTATGTAGATTGGTATAACCATTTTGGAAAACTGACCTAGCAATTCCACAACTAGATCTAATCCTATCAGAAATGTATACACATGTTTACCAGGACATGCATAAAAATGATCATAAAAGCACTCTTCATAACCTCCTAAACCAATGGTCCCCAACCTTTTTGGTACCAGGGACCAGTTTTGTGGAAGACAGTTTTTCCGTGGGTGGGCGAGGTGGGAAGTGGGGGCTGGGGGGATGGTTTTAGGATGAAACTGCTCCACCTCAGATCATCAAGCGTTAGTTAGATCCTCAGAAGGAGCGTACAACCTAGATCCCTCTCATACACAGTTCACAATAAGATTTGCACTCCTATGAGAGTCTATTGCCACTATAGGAGGCTGAGCACAGGTGGTAATACTCACTTGCTCGCCACTCACCTGCTGTGTGTCCAGGTACCAGTCTGTGGCCCAGGAGCTAAGGATCCCATCCTAAACAACAAACATCCCAAGTGTTCATCAACAGTGAAATAGATAAATTGTGACATACTTATAAAATGTACTTATATGTCACAATGACAATGAATAAAATACCCCTACATGCAGCAGTATAGATGAATATCAAACATAATGTGTGAATGAAGCAGACAAAAAAGAGTAAATACTGTATGAGTTTACTTAGGTACATTTCAGTAAGATGTATAATAATCTTTAGTGCTAGAATTGGGAATAGTGGTTCACTTGTGAGAGAAAATGGGAAGGAGCATGAGGGAACTTCTGGAGTACCAGCAACTTCTTTATTTTTCAATCTGGGAGCGGGTTATGTGGTTACTTTACAAACATTCCTCAAGCTAAACATTGATGATTTGTGTGCTTTTTGTATTTATTATATGTCAATAATAGTTTAAAAGCTATAAGAATTGTAAAAATCTTTTGGAGAAAGCTAAAGGAAAAACTTTAATTAAGAATCAAACTTCCTAAATTGCCTAAGATGTGATGAGGTTTCCATTTAATAGATGCATTGGTTCAGTGGCCTCCCTGTTCCATTATCATATGGCCTTTCTGACCCTACCTTGGTAACCCTTGCACAGGTGACTTAATCTCTTAAGAAGCAGTTTCTTTGAATATAGATTTTACTTCTATATTTAAATCAACTGTGCTGAACAAAAGAGATGGATTAATTGATGCTTTAAAATCCTATAAAAATGCTAAATCCCAGCAAATGAAATCTACATCTTAAACAATCAATTTTCACAAGAAAATGTATAAGCTCAGGAAGAAACAGATTGGCAAATTCATCTGGTGTTCTGTATAAATACAATTTTAAAATACCTCCAGTTTCTTCATGCTATGCCATCTGCCAAATGGCTCTTGGAATGGAATTTTAATCTCTAATTGCAAATGCAGGGATTAAAAAGGTTACATTCAAAATGTGCTGGGAGACCAACTAACAATTCAGAAAGGGAAAAAAGTCTATATCTGCAGGTTTTGCTGGCATAGATGTTTTCTGGAAATGATAACCTGACACCAGGTCTTTCACAGGAAGTGGAAAAGGAAAATAACCTGCCTCGACTGGGCTTGATTTGTCTGGACCTTGTTAAACTCCAGCTGCTTTTGACTATGGAATTAGAGCAAGAGTGGACAACTTCACTCTTTCAGTTTCCTCAGCATTACAGCATCATTTTACCTGTCACTGAAACAATGAAAGGAAAGTAAAAAGAATATGCCATACTTTTTGCTTGGGGGATACCCAGGCTAGATTCAGTTAAATGAAGACATTGAAAAAAGTCACAATTGGAAATGGTAAATTCTACATAAGAATATAAAATCTATAAACAAAATTACAAACTGATACCCATGCTTCTAAGTTGTGTAGAAATTTATTAAAATGTTTTAATGTTTAGTTTGATGTATAGACATAGGCATCATGTCTCTTTCTTTCTGAACTTTCTTTCTTCCCGCTCCTTCCCTGAGGCCTTCTGCTCCTCTGTAGATGATGCATTAAAATGTGCACACCGTGTTTGTACCCTCTCCTGTGGGTATTTTGCCTGTACTATATCTCTTATTTGGACTGGCAAGCCAAATCATTTTCTATGATGTCTGTGACAAGGTGGAGGGTCATTATGGAACAGGATTGTGTATACTTCTGAACTCTTTAACACAGAAAATTGAACTTGATTTTATTGTTCTTCAATTGTTTTACATGTAAATCTTTGGTCTGCTGAACTCCAAATCAGGGCCCATGACTTCTTGTTTAATGTTCCCTAATAAAAGAGAGACTACAGGAGAATTATAAAATTAAAGGCCTTTAAAAATTCTCCAGAAAGACCATTTAAAACTTACAATAGATAACACTGTTTTTATAATACAAAATATTTTTATAATATCTTTTATTCACACGTTTCATATGACTTTGAATAGGCCATGCCTCTATATATGTAAGCAAATAGTCATCCTATAATGAACTTTGCAGTCTATAAAAACTCCTAATATTTATCTTCCTTCCTTTCTTCATCTCTGAAGTAACCCAGAAGCTCATGCTAGAACAACTGTGGTAAATCTACATAATCTTGTCTCTGAATATTGGCTGTGGTACAGAAAAGCTATTGAAACTTACGCAAAAATTCTTCTTGCCAATGGAGAAATCGAGGAAAAATGAGCTTCCAGAGTATGTACAGGGTAAATATTCTTGTTAACAAGTCATTAGCAACTCAGAATAGGGACAGGCAGTGTAACAATCAAGGACTGAATGTTATACCCTTGATGATTTGGAGTTAGTTTTACCCATCCACAAGAGTAGACTCCTATTCAGGAATATTACCTCACTTTTGAAATCTAAAGATTATTTTAAACTAAATGAAAAATTCTTCTATAAATCTAATTTCAGGCAAAGAAAACAACATGACAAAGAAGCTGTTAACCTGAGAGTGATATGGTCCACTGCTTTCTTATGTGACTTTTTTTTTTAAAGGCAAAAACCCTCACCCAAATCCATACCCTCACTCTCTAAGCCTTTCAATCTCCACCCTTTCCAGCCTTCATAATTCTGCCATGTTTTATACTTGAAAGAGAATAAATAAATTAAAAAAGCATTTCAAAACTCGACAGTCTCCAGTCTAACGACAGTGACAGAGACGTCACTTGAATTTCAATAAAAACCCTTGCTCTTCAAAGCAGCATCATTTCTGCAAAATAAAACAAGTCTTAATGATCACCCAGAACATCTGTTTGGGCAAGAGAGACTGCTCAATCCTTGAGAAGTCCTTCCATCTCTTCTGCCTCCAACTAGGTCCACTGTTCTGCCTTTCGTTCTACTAGCATTTTCTCCGCAGATACCTCTTGCAGGGATATGTTGCTCTCCTTTTCCAGGTCAGTTTTTCTTCATAGGACCACGATTTTTTCATTGGATGACAAAAATGTACCCAGAGAGATCACCATGTTTTTTACCCAGATGAATAAACTTAGTTTAATGTAGCACCAAGTTAACAAAATATACACTGCTTCCTAAAAGATCTTTTGAGTGTCTTACCATCTCAATCCAAGAGTGTGTAAACTTTAATGTGAGCTGGGTCAAAGGGTGAATGTTGACGTGTAAACATAGAGACCCCCAAATTCTATGTCTCCTTGTGTCCATGGCTGTCATTTCCTCACGTAACCTGCCATTTTGTTTTCTTAAAACAGCCTTCATGAAACCATAAAACGTCTCATGCCTAAATATACATATATTGATGACTCACACAAGTCTATAGTCTATATGTGTTGCAACTAAGATTGTTTCTTACTCTGTGATGATTTTATAGTGCCAACAAGAAAAAATCATTGACTTATCACTAAATATCTAGTGTGTGCTATTACAATGTCTTTTGCAGAGTGTATATAAACTTTATTTATTATTATTATTATTATTATTATTTACCAAAACTGTTATTTGCCTTGGAAGTGCCTAAGAGTCAAATGGCATATTTTGCAAGATACACTTTAATGATATTCCATGAAGCAACTCTGGTGGGTTGTGCTGGTCTTGAAGGAAATCACAAAACTTATTCGTGAGTGTGTGATCTAAGAGACCAAAATAGACGCCCCTTTATCAACTAAGATGAACCCTAAGGTTAAGGAAACCAAGTGACCTACAGGTCAAGAGTTCAGGGTCTTTCTGGCGTGGCACATTTCTAAATTCGTATGGCTAAACTTTCTAACAATAAGAGCTATCAACTGATTTATATTCCAGACCATTTCTGTGATTGGACAGAGAATTGGCCTTGCAAACATTCTTTTCTAGTAAGCGATTGCAGACCTTAAACTAGTATCAGCCAGTTTACGGAGGCTGCCCACAAACCATCTTTGTGTCCTACAGTTTACCTTTTCATATATATATAAATATTCCACCTCATTTTAGCACTAAAACCCTGCCCCAAAGTGAACATGGAATATGTGCTACATACATGTTCACCCAATCCCCATGCACTCGGCTCCCCTCATAAATATGTATGGCTTTTCCCCCAAACCTGCTTGATATGTATGATACCAGCTCTATGAAGCATAAAACCCAATCTGGCCTTCCTTGGAAGAGAGGGCACCTTTGGTTCTCACAGGTGCCCTCTCACAAGACTTTCTCTTCTCTGGTTTGCAAACTGATATTGCCAACAAAACTCTCATTTCTACTATTTAGCCATCCTTGTGGTCTTTTGGATAACAAGTGTTGAGGTAAAAAGCAAAGCAAAACAAACAAAATCTTCCCCCTGCCCCCAAATGCAAAACAAATGAAGTACCATTAAAATAATTGTGTCTGCTGGAATCAAGTAAATGCATCCAGCATTTTATTACCAATGTGTTTCCTCCTCATCCCAATTGAATCACTCATGTTAAAGCTTTGCCCTAACTATCATATGCCTAGATTGACATCAAAATGGAACATACTGTCAAAGCAAGCTGTTGGTGTAGAGAGATGGGGTGTGAGATGGAACAAATAAGGGAAATATTCTCAGTGCCCATTGAACTTTGGAAGAATTCGACTGGACTGTGTCATCTTATACTGCCTAAGTGAAAAAACATAGGCAGAAGACATGTGTTCCTGTCTTTCATTAATCTGTTTGTCAAAGTGAGAGGAGCTAGGATGCTGAAGAAAAGACTTCAGAGTGATGAGAGGTGGGTACTAGGGAGAGAAAAAGCCTTGAATTTGATGTTACATGCAGAAATGAGGAGAAAATATGAGTGGAGAAGTCAGGAGTGATGAAATATTGAAAGACTAGTTTGAAAGGCTGTGGTTCAAACAATGCTTTTTAGAGATATCTGGTTATCATTAATGGGTAACTGAAATGTGTAAGGGAGTTTGTGTGGTTAGTGAAAGGGCAAAGATTAAGAATGGGGAGAAGAGTCATTTACATGTAGAGTTTTCAAATCAACTATACGAGTGTGAACTGCCAGCTACCAAGTCACTTGTTCTTTGTATAGGACTGAAATCTGTATCTCCTTCAAAATTCTGTTATACTCTCTTATAAGCCAGAGCACACCAGCCTAGGTGTGTGTGTACACACATGCACATACACACACACACACACACACACACACACACACGTGTACAGATTCCTGGATATTTGGGGTCTTCATAACTTGAATTGATAAGGAGTGATGATAATGAATTTACTGGTTATTGAACTCCTAATTATTTCTCATGTTTCTGTGATATGTGTTTCAAACAAGGGGCAGAGTTTCTTCCTTAAGCCTTTTCACTGAAAAATCTCTAGAATGCTTGAGGGAGAGTGTTCACTTTGGTGTCTGAGCATGATGTTTGTTACTGCAGTTTTTGCCTTCATGGAAAGCAGCTTTTCCACCATCAGAATGGCTGGCATATATCAACAGAAATCAGGAAAAATGTGCTTGAACTTAATCTGACTTAACTAGCATCCTTGTTGCTAGACATCAGGAGGGCTGGGAAGAATGTCCTAGTCTGGTTATACAAATATCTGCATTTCCTTATTTCCCTAAAGCAAACTTCACAACAGATAATGGACCTCTTCTCTAGCACTTTAACAGTTCTTCTGACAGATAAATTTGAGAGCTTCTATTTCATAAAACGTATTTGGAAGAGCAAACCTAGTTTTCAAGGGAAGCATATAACTGAAAAATAGTTTAAGATTGGTGAAAACACATTTGTGGTAGGTGGGGGTAAGGAGAACGAGCTCAGAGCATAGTCACAGAAGGAAGTGACTTCTTTGATACATATGGAAAGCAATATTTTAATGTCCTCCAACCTCTCTCCTTACTGAATACCTCTCACAGTGTCAGACGCTGGGCTAGACACTGGGGATGGAAAGGTAAATACAATGCTGGGTTTGCCCTCAGTCACTCATGGATTCGATGGCTGTTTGATGTTTTGTTTTTTTGTTTTGAAAATATGTGAAGGGTATCAGCAGAATAAGAATGAGAGTGCAATTGAAAAAGAACAAAAAACTCTCCATTGAATTTTTTTTTTTGTTTATTGGCATGTTTGTTTTCATGGCTTCAGCTACTACATAGGTAGCTGGGAATAAAACATGAAAATCACAGAGCTACTGGTAGGATTGCCAACTGCCATGGTTTGCCTAGGACAAAGGAGTTTCATGGACCATGTGATTTTCAGTCCTAAAACTATACAATTCTTGTGCAAACCTTTGCATTTTTGCAGAGAAAAAGCTGTTTTTAACATTTAAGTCTTTTTTTTTGAGATGGAGTCTGGATCTGTTACCCTGGGCTGGAGTGCTGTGGCAGGATCTCCACTGACAGTAACCTCTGCCTCCTGGGTTCAAGTGATTCTCTGGTCTCAGCCTCCCACATAGTTGGGATTACATTCATCACTACCATGTTTGGCTAATTTTTGCATTTTTAGTAGAGATGCGGTTTCCCCATGTTGGCCAGACTGGTCATGAACTCCTGACCTCAAGTGATCTGCCCACCTTGGCCTCCCAAAGTGCTGGGATTACAGGTGTGAGCCACTGTGCCTAGCCTTACTTAAGTCTTTAAATTTCTTATTTCTAAGGAGACTGTTTGATAAGAAGTTTGTATATACTCACTTCCTTTGGCAGAGTGTACAAAGGGAGTATCTTATGGAGTGTAATTTTTTTTTTCAATAATATAGCTGTATATAAGGCTAATGATCAGCAGTGAGTCCTTATGGGTAATCCTCCATGGTAAATTTATTGCAGTAGAGTAAGAAAGAAGGGATAGAAAAGAACCTACTAAGGAATACCGTCTCTTCCAGAGTTTTTCAAATTGATTCTTTTTGTAATCATTTATAAATGTAGATTCCTGAGGTCACTTCCAAATTAATAAGTTCAATTCTTTGGAAGTAAAGACTAAGCACCTTTAGTTTTTATAAGCAATACACACGAACATGAATAGGTGGCTGCTTTGTCCTTCTTGTTTTGTTTTGTTTAAATAAATCATGCAATTCAACTCTAAATGTATAGTTTTCATCCTCTGTATACTCTTAGGGCACTTTTAAATAATACTAGCTTCTAGAGGAGGCATGCTTGAAGGGATTAAAAGATGCAGAACATTACATTGTAACTGTGGATGATATATTCACCACTTCTTTTGGTCTTACTCTTAATTGAAACATCCTTAGGAATCATTCTCTTTGCTTTGTTGTTATTTGTTTTACTTTAGAGGAAAACTGTTTATTGCCCCAATGGCTCTTTCATGCCTAATAATGAAACAAAGCCCTCCTGTATTTCAGTAAACAGGAGCTCTTTTGTTATTGTTTATTTATTTATATTTTGTCTCTGACTTAAAGTTACACTTTATTTCTTATTTATCTTTTGAAAATATGTACTGTAGTCTCTAGCGTCATAGCAACATTCAAAATTACCTGACAATATGAATATTCAGTTGTTAAGAAGTGTAAAACTTACACCTGGATCAAGATTTGATGAAGCAAATATGAAATTTACACATCAATTAGACTTGGCACAGCAATTGAAAATCACTGCATTAGCTGTCAGTAGGAAAGCATCAGTAAATGCTTGCTGCTATAAATGAATAAAATGGTTATGATTTTTTTTAAGGCCATAACACTTAGGTGTGCAAGAAGACATAATATATCTTTCCATAATTGAATACAGTTTCTATCTTAAGTAGCTGCTGGAAGAAAATATAATCTTACATTTTTGGAGCACACCCATATTTTAATGGTCTCAAAATATCATTTTCACTGAAATAATTTTGTTATAGATATGATAGAGATTTTGATATATTTTATTCTATTCTGCTTATTTACAGTTCAGGTATTTTTATATATCCCTTATACTTCTAATGAAGCAATCTTTTAAGACCATAATGCTGATGACTAATCAATTTATCTATGGCTTATGAATTTCTAATTCTAATTCTAATATACTATTATATCTGTGATAATATATTATATATGAAATAATAGATAATTATGGTGGTCAATTTTCTGTGGCTAATAAATTAACTATATATTAGACGAATGATTCTCATAGTATAGTTCCCGGACCAGCAACATCGGCATCACATAAAACATTGTTAAAAGTAAAAATTCTCATCCCTCATCCCAAACCTTCCTGTAAAACAGGAAAAAAAATTTTGAACCCCCTCAACCATCTCAATGGACCCCTCCTCTTGGCCAAGGGCCTCCCAATGTTAACCTGAAAAACTAGTAAAGGCCATGTTGGGAATGGGGAGTCAGACATGGCTCAATATACCCTTTTCCCTTTTGAAATTCTTGAAGTACGGACTCTTTAAGTCTGGTAAGAAACATTTACAGTCTCAAGCAGATCCAAGATGGCCGATTAGGAACCGCTCAGGATTGCAGCTCCCAGTGAAAGTGCAGAGGGTGAGTGGACGCCGCATTTACAGAAGGATTTTTATTGCCCACAGACTAGGAGATTCCCAGGCGGAGGAGCCCTATGGATCACCAGCATGGCTTTTGGCCGGCGCGGCAGTTTTGCCGGCGCCCGGTGTGGCAGTTCTCCGTACAAAATATACTAGTCTGGGTCTCCCTTCTACATGGCAAGTGGAACTTTGGGAAGGCAGAATCGCCCATTCATCCGATTAAAAAGGGGTCTGAAACAGGGAGCCAGGCCAGGAGATTCCCGGGGGAAAAAGCGCCAGGAATATCAGCGTCGCTGTTTCAGCCGGCGCAGTGGGTCGCTGCACGGGAAATCACGCAGATCCCGGCGCCTTTTCATCAGGCAACTGGAACACCTGGGAGAGAGTCGATCTTTCAACAAAACAAAAAAGGCTCTAGGGCAGGGAGCCAGGTGATCAGGCTCAGCCAGTCCCACCCCCACAAAAAGAAAAACAGCAATTGGAAACGCTCAGGGTTGAGAGTTTCACAGCAAGCACAGCTGAACCCGGGACGGTCCAGCTTTGTGGGGGAGGGGCGTCCGCCATTACCGAGGCACTCCACCACTACGGAGG